>QPKB01000002.1:3478494-3622046 GCA_003546025.1 Camphora micrantha
TTACCACACTGGGGCTACAGGAGAGTTTACCCTGCTTTTCTCTGGGCCTAGAGGAATTAGTCTAGTCCAAAGGATTAGGAACCCTCCAATAGCAAAAATAAAATAAAATAATAATTCACTCTATATCTTATTTCGGTTATGGATCCATTTTTTATGTTGATTCTAGATCCAAGTACAATACACATGTTATATGTGGATCCATATTTGAATTTGGGGCAAAATCCAAAAAGACTCCTTCAAGTTTGAATCTACCATGGATCCGCCCTAAATTGACCAGCCCATTTATATCCTTACAAACATAAGTAGCTTGTGCGGGCATGTGAATTCGAGTATGTTATAAGGCAAAAGCGAGAAAAAATAGAAAATAAAAATCTCAAAAATCCTTACATGGTACGGAGAAGTTAAAATACTAGCTAACGAAAAATAGCTAAGTTATATTTATGAGTGCTCCAAATTCTAGAACTACAAATGTTCTACAAAGATTAGCATTCAAGGAGAAAGGGTCACGAATATTCATACATTTTGAGTTTAGAACTTCGAATGAAAAATTCCTCAAATTCCTATAATAACGGTTAAAAAGGGATATTGCCCTAACAACTGTTCTTAGATTTAAGATCCGCCCTTAAGCAGTTGAAGTAAAAACATCTTTCACAAAAATATTTGTGTGACATCTTTAAGTTCGTGCGATATCACACATATTGCTCTTGCAATATCCTAGAAGGGCACTGTATAATATTACATTATTATTTAAGGGACAATTATGCGAAAAATATTTAAACTTATACAATTAGTACTCAAATTAATATAACATGATGGAAGAGAGCCACAGGGTCAAAATTAAAGAAAAAAAAAAAAAAGTATTCCAAAACGAGGCTTGCACTTAAAATTCAACCATGCACCTTGGTTGGATAAAAAAAGCTCAAAGTGGGCTGTAAGACATGGCATTGGACGGCTACATTGGATTAATTGGTAGGACCATATCATGTGGGAGATGGCCAATTGGAGCAAACGGTTTATCAACCAATCAATCAATCAATCAATCAATGGAGGACTGAACACTAACACAAGACACAAACACCGTTGCTTGTGGTGTGCACGTTCGCCACATTCAATGCCACGAAGTAGACGACCCTAGAGAGAAAGAGACCTTCACGTGCAATTCTATTTTTCTTTCCAACTTGCTCATATCATCATATCCTGTGGGTCCCACTGCAGATGGAGGTGTTGTTTCGCATGTGCTGTCTACTTTTTTCCATCTGATCTTGGGCCCCACATGAACTTAGACCCGTGACTCACGGAGCAACTCCCGTTTCCAAGAACTCCTTATCATTTTATTGGTGCCCACTAAAAAGATCCTAATAAATCTCACCCTGATTAAATTATGATTCAAATTTCGCTCTAACGTGTGTAAAGTAGTAAAATATATATATATATATATCATGTGATCCCTCTCATGTACAACACTTGCGTCATTGACTTTGATAGTATTGAGTTCCTTCAATTATTTTATACCTCCACCCTCCGCGGAGGTACTCATTTCAATGGGGGTAAATCTTTTGATCCATCCGAGCGGACTATAAAACATGAATCTCCTAATAGTAACCTTATAATTTAATTAGACGTTTCTTGCCGAACTCCTTGAATAGGGATTGTGTTGGTTATAGTTTGAAGTTGACTCGATAAAAGCTTCTTTGTCCTAATCTTTGTACTATAATGAACATTATGAAATCTAAGTCATATCGCTCGTATGTTTAGGGTTCATTTGTGTGATTAGAGGATTTTACAATAGAGAAAGAAACTGTTTTATTTTTCTTGCGGTCTAATGTTCGGAAACTGTTTTGATTTTTCTTCCAGTCTAATGTTCTATTGTTCGGCGGGATACATTTTTCTTACAAAAATGAAAGAAAAAAAAAAAGAGCATGAATTAGTTTTCTTTAATAGAGAGGATTTACCCGGTTGAGGGTTGGTGGAGTGGCCTAAGATGTGAATTTTCTCCCATATCATGTGTTCGAAATTTGCCCCATATTAATTTTTCCAGTGCGAGTTTGGATGGTTTTAGCCACGGCTGTCAGTGTAATAATCCCGTTGGGTTAAAAACCTCAGAGATACCCAGGTTATTTAATAATAATAATAATAATAATAATAATAATAATATAATTTTCTATTAGAGGGGTATAAATGCAGGGTTTTTCACTCCCATGGAAACAAAAACCCACATGGAGTGGAATCTCTTATTGCATAAATATGTCCTTAAAGGTCTTAGCCATAACCAATATTGGCTTCCTATTAGTTTCTTTTTGACACATAATACACTAAATAACTAAAAATGAACCTTGCAAATTTTTCTCTCACCATTTCTTAAAAGAATTTCTTCTACAAACATGACAAAACCAAATTGAGATGTTCACGTACGTAAGACCAATATATGAGCTTAATTAAAAGTTTTGACTTTTAACATGAATACAATTTGTATTATTTTCAAAACGTTTTGAAACATTTTGACAATGACATGGGCCGAAAGCAATCTGTATTTTCTTCTTATGTATGAGCTGATATGAACCGAAATAGACCTGATGATGGATGCCTTCAGAATCATGTTATACTGTGGTCCCAAAACATACAAGCATTGATTTTACTTTATTTTTTTTTAAAATTTTTTTATGAGAGCCATTGTTTTGGAAGAGACAATTTTAATGAAGAAAATGGATGGGAGGTGGAAAAGTGCATCAATCCTTCACTGAAGAGTCATTTTCAAAACTTGAGCTAGGATGGATGTACTGGTGGGGGTGCTAACATGAAGTTTCCTAATAGTACTTCAACTTCTGGCCCACTTTCTTCATGGAGGTTGGGATGTAACTGTTATAGGAACAATACCCACTGTTGGATGAACAACTTGAAAGGTATTCATTCAACTCTCAAAACTGAATTGAAATTTATGACTTTTAAAATTATGTCATTCAACGGTTAGTATTGCTCTGATAAATGTGATAAATGAATTGTAGTACATTGCTTGGCTTGTATCTAGATGATTAGGTAGGATGGGTAAAAGATAGGCTCCACCATCAATATGTGAGAAGTTCTGCGGGGAATTTCAGGTCAAATTGAAAAACCGATGAATGGAAAGTGTTCTCCTACAAGCAACTGAGAGTGTAGTCCAGCATTGTGGGGCCCTCTTAGGACAACGTTTCATCAAAGCAGCTCATTTGATACTCTTGTCATCAAATGATCTGAAATCAAACACAATGGAAATCTATAGTTAAGATGCAGTTAACTTTAGAGGTTGTTGAAAGGGCTAAAATAATTTGGTAGGGCTAGTTTTTTTTTATCTTCCTTATTGATGAGACGAACTTTCCAATCATCCTATTCTCTCGAAGATAAACTTGCATAAAAAGAAAAATGGCCCCACAAGCAAGCCAGACTATATATTAGCTCCATGAAGTCTACTCATAGGAGAACACTGCCCTAAAAATCATCAAGTTTTTATGACTTTAATGATCGTGATCATAAAGCATCATGCAGTATCCTGCTCGCCCAATTTTATATGTGGGGCGGTTACCCGAAAGCACGTTGAGGATTTGCGTTTGAACGTTGGGAGGAGTGAAAGTCAAAATTTCTCATTAGTGGAGAAGGAAAAATCTCACTATTCTCAGAAAAAAAAGAAGAACCAAACATATCAGAGAGAGTGAGAAGCAAGTCCCCTGAAAAATGATTTCTTCACTCTCAATCTCTTTACATTCAAATAAGGGGAAATACTATAATCATCATCATCATCTTATAGCTTGTTTGGTAAGTATTATCTATATGAAATAGAGTTTAGAGTTCATTTAAATAAATAGATCTATTTCAATTAACTCTCTTTAGATTGTCAAAGTCATATGGAATGTCATATAGTAAAAGTAAAATAGAGAAATTTGTAATGAAATTAAATAATATAGGCAAACTTGTTATATTTTATTGTAAAAGTTATATGGGCAAATTTATAAGCAAAAGATTTGTAAGTAGTAAGTAGTCTTTACCTTTTTCAAACATTTATGTCTATTTGAAAAGTTGCATTTTATTTACATCTTAGAAAAGAAATAAATGTCTTAAATCTTTAAACACGATAGAATCACGTAAACTTTGCCAAACCTGCGAGAGCAAGCAAGAATCTATTTGAATTAGTTTTAAATCAAGAAGAAAGTAAACTTGTCAAAACAACACCTTTTGGTATCATCCATCAACGGAGAATGAGCTAAAAGAAATTCATTATTTTAGTAGAGAATGTTTCACTTATTCTCATAATAAAATACAAATCCCCGTAACTCAAGCAAACTGTGACCCAACACCATATCCTTTTTCCCACCTTTGTTCTAGAATCAGGCATAAAGAAGACATGTTTCTAAACATCAAGTTGCTTTGATTTGTCACATTAGGTAATGATATTTTTTCCTCAATCAATGAGCACTTTTCCCACTTAAATATGCAAGCAAGAAGACCCTGAAACAAAAGAAGCCGCAGAGTCATTGGCCCTTGTCCTGGCATGATGAAGTCACTAATCAAATGCAGGTTGCAAAGATGACATATCTGATTGCACTAACTTAATTTATCATCATATGGTAACAAAAGTAATAATCTAATCATAGATTTTGGTTATCTTTTGAACGCATAAAAGATGGGGTTCCCTAATGCCTCCTTCACTCATCATTCCAAACCCGGGGAAATGTGTGCCTTTGTTGGGACATGTGGGGACAGTCCATGTGTGAGCATGTGTTTGAAAATTAAGGCCAGTGGAGAGAACTTGGGTGCACTCATGTGCTGTTTGTTTCTTGAAGGTCTGGGACCATCTCTTCATCTCTGCATGTGGCCCACGTGCTCTCAGACATTGGTTCTCATAATGGGCGGTTGAGATCTTGTTGATACGGTCAGATAGTACTTCCAGGAATGTGTGATTGAAAATGTACCCTGTATTATTATTAAGGTTAGTTGGATGATCAAACAAGAGTGTATTTAGATGAGAATTGCGACTCCTTACCACTCGGGTTCTCATTTACTGAATCTTTATTGGGTAATAAAAGTTAGGAAAAATAACAGATGAACATGAAACACTTGCAGTTTAATCTATTTCGGGAATAAAGAAAGGTGGAATGAAGAACACATGTTGGGTTTCCATTGCCGATCTCTATATGGTGGCCCTGTTTTTTTCTTTCTGTTTTTGGTGAAATAAGTTGTGCTTTTAGGATGAAGCAAGTTGTTGGGCTCATATTTTGACATTATATGAAGAATTTGGATCTTTCATGCCGGCCCCACAATTCCATCAAATGGTGCAAGTATTTTTTTTAAGTTACAAAAAAAAATTTCAAAAATAAAGGGCACTTGGACTTGAGTGGTATGAAACTCAAGTTTGGTATCTCTATTTCCAACCTTTCTTTGTCTAACTATCTAAAGTGTGTAGAGGTTTCAAAAATAAGAGCGTTTGCCACATGATTCTACCATCTACCTGCTTTAGAGAGGCATGGGCAAGTCCTTTTTTTTTTAATCCCAGCTTAGCTTGGGGTGCTGGGGTCCCTAGCCTTCGAGTGAGGGGAATAAACCTCAGGTGAGGTGGACGGCCCTCTTGTGAGATATCATAGTCTCAGGTGAGGAAATGTGCCTGTTAGGGATCGAAAATATGACATGTAAGTAAAAAGTGACATCTCTTACAACTATAGTAAGAGGCCGTTCTTAAATCCGTTTAATTTGGAAGTTCCTTTTTTTGGACTTGTGAAAATAAGAGCTTTAACCACCTTTTTTTTTTTATATATAGCTCTTCTTTTGATGGCTTTATTGGCATAAGAGTGGAGATATCAAACAAGGCAGAAATATTGAACCATGAGTCTTAAATAAAAAGACAAACTCATTTTACTAAGAAAATAACTACTAAATTGAACAAAATAAATTCTTCTATTTTCATTTCTCATAGAAAATAAAATCATTTATTAATAAAATGCTGTAAAAGAATTTCACTCACAAACATAAACTTAAAAAGATGGAAAATAGGTCTAGAGTGGAGAATATCGGCCCACTCACTATGGTTTCTGTGTCATTAATCAATAATGGAAATGGCTCAACCAGATCATGGAGGGTTAGGATTTTAATCCAGGAATATAGAGGACACATTGCAAAACAAGAAGTAAGAAGCTGTTGAGATATGTACGTGCAATCTCCATGGAATGAAAATGAAATAAAGATACAGAAGAGGCCATGTGGTGAGCATGTGCAATTTTGCAAAGCCAAAGCCTGGCATTTTCTTTTTCTCAAGTGCCCCCACAAGTATCTGCGAGCTTTCTGCATCCTGCCAAACGAATCTCCCTCTCATTCTGCCTATCCCTTGCAAAAATATATTTCGTTAATAATAATAATAATAATAATAATAATAATAATAAAGAATAATAATAATTACACAATAAGAATACTGATGGTATATTTGTGCAATGAGAGGATTTTGTGATAAAAAGAAAAATTATTTTAATTTTTTATTATAATGCAGAGTTTTGATGTTTGGTGGGACACATTTTTTCCGAATAAAAAAAATCTGGTTTTCATTGAGAGAGCATTTTCTTTCTTCTGAGGGCTAGTAGTATGAGATTCCTCCCTCCCACTGAAACACAAATATGTGGAGAGCAATTAGAATTAAAAATAACTAACAAAAAAAAAAAAAAAGAAATTCATGTTGCACAAATAAGTCCGAAGGATTCGTTTCCTGAACAATAAAATCCCGTGCCTATATATACATTTATATATATATATATATATATATTTATTTGTGTGTGTATGTGGGTGCGGGGTGGTAAGATCATAACTGCTTCATTTAGGTCCACAAACATGCTTGAAACAAGTTCCTTTTTCATGGCACATTAGCATTGTGTTAGAAAGCTATGACTTATTCGATAGCGTTCAATCTGAATCCAAAGTACATTTGAAGTTTTTGGAATAAGCTGTATAGATTAATAAATATTTCTGGGGTTGTTGTTGTTCTTGTTGTTGACCTTCTAGAATTGAAAAGGGAAAAAAAGAAGTTAATTACAAGACATCTTTAAGTGTTTATTTTGAAGAGATGGATTATAGGTTCATTGTCATTCGAATACATTAAAATATGCCATTCAACTCGTTTCACCCCACTTTACTTATGGTCTTCTCTATCCTCTGGTTGTGATAAGCTCGCCAAATAGGGAATGGCAGTAGTTTTCTTCTCCACCATTTATGTCATTTGGAAATCCAGGAATAAAGCTAGATTCTCAAACAAACTTCCTTCTCAACAAGTATCTAGAAGGCTTCTTTGGATCCAGCTAAATTCAGCCCTGCAGCAACTGAAAAAGCCTTTTTACGGTCATCCTCTTTCCTCTATCATTGTAATTTCCCCCCCTTCTCTTACTCTTCTTCATTTTGGCTCCTCTAAAACCCTGTTGAGAGCAGAGCTCTTCATTCTGTTCCTTCTGTATTTTTTAGGAGCTGATATTCAGTTCTATCTTTCTCTTTTTTCCCAATGCAATTTGCCTTTGAAGCAAAAAAAAAAAAACCATTAAAATCTGTAGTTTCCTTGGTCTACTAATTGAGTGCTTAGAGGGTTTTTTTTTGGTAAAGGAGAGGACTTCCATTGAAAAAAAAAAAAACACAACAATACAAGCAAAATTAGGAATTAATATTGATGCACTATTTTCTGCTGTTTAAGAATGTTTAGTTCAAAATATGTCAAATGTTCAGTGATTTTTGAAAAGAAGTGTAAAAGTAAAACAGCAAGAGGACCAGAACAAGGATTTCTTTTTTCAGAACACCAAATGAAGAGCCAATGCTGAACATTGGAGTTTGAAATAATATCAAGACTTGGGGCTAGTTTGTTGTTAGAAATTAATTAAGGACATGGACAAAGTAATAACTTCCAATCAATCAACACAGGACATAAATATTCTCACATTTCATGAGATTAGAGAAATAACCATTGCAGTAATTATCATTAAAGACTTACCTATGTATGTAGGGCAGGCTTCATGAGTTCTAATTTCTCTATGTTAATATTAAACAAAATGGAGAAAAAAAATATTCAGAATCGTGCAATATCCTACACTTTTTTAATTGGATCCCATTGCTTCACATCTTTTTCAAGGAAGCTTTCTGTTGTTTTTTAAATTAGGCCATATGACTGGGTTTATGAGGCTAGTTGGTCCTATCAAATATAAATGGACTTTAGAATTTGGTCATATGTAAAAAAAAATAAAATTAAGATCTATAATATATTTCTACCTGCGTGATCTATGATTAAAGGGAGGGAGGGAGGGAGGGAGGGAGGGTGAGGGAAGGAGAGAGAAGAAGAGGAAGGGAGAGAGGGAGAAGAAAGGAGAGAGGGAGAGAAAACAGAGGAGGGGAGAGGGAGGAAGAAAGAGGGGGAAGGGGGAGGGGGGAGGGAGGCCGGCCGGCCAATAGCTGCAGGCTTTCGGCTAGCGATCCCTCCCTGCTGGAGACTGGGTTGGGGTGGAGGGAGAAGATGAGGGTGGAGGGAGAGAGGGAGAGGGAGGAGCGGGGATAGGTAGTTTAGGAATAAAAAAATAAAAAATTTTGTGCGGTGTGAAGTACCAATAGAAGCCCCCTTTAGAAAAAACAAAAAAAAAAAAGCTTTTTTTGGTAAATAAAAGAAACAGTTAAACACCCTAAAACCAAGGTCAATACGTGTAGTTGGAAATGGTCCTAAAGGACGAACAACCATTTCCTGATAAACAAATTGAAAATTATTTTCCTTAAAAGTCTTGTACACATGGTGTGGTGGTGGGTCATGGAGGCCATGTGCATGCATGTGGTGTGTTTGGTCTCTCAAGTCCCCACAACCCCTGCTTTGAGCAAATAGATGGCTTTTATACACGTTCCTCCGATTTTCACTCCCTTCACTTTTCTTCCTTTTCATGGTATCTGATTCTTTTGAAAAATCCTCCAAACACCCTTCTTTAGACGCTCCCCTCCTGCTCTCTTCTCCGACTTCATTTCTCTCTGGTTTTCACTTGTAAGGTACATTTCTTCCACTCTCCTCATATCTCCTCTACTTGCAAAGAAAACATGTAAAAGAAACTTGCATCTAAGTGAGATTCAAGTGATTCAAACAAATACCATTTCAAATAAATTCCTCTTACCTTTTTTCCAATTCACCATTAATTCATACTCATTCCATTCATGCTTTGGGATGATACCATTTCATATCAAAAGCTCTTTTTCTCTTGAAGCATCGCTTGAGATCACACCCATTTGAGTTGGTCACATACATTCCATGCTCTTAAGCAAAACCCCATTTTCCCATACCTCTTTTCCTAGTGATATTGACTGATTTTCCTTTACGTTCACCACAATGCAAGCCTCAAATTCATTCAAGCGGACTTTCCTCAAGAAATTTCTAGTGGGTATCCAACAAACCAATCTAGCATCCAAGAACACAAGCTTATTTGAAAGAAGAAATGCTATCAAACTATCATCAGATATTGCATTGGCTTCTGCTAGAGATGGGGCGAATTGGAGCCGCGCGATCGTCGCCAACGCCTCCAAGCAAGAGAAGAACAAGAACCTTGTGAAGAACATCTTGGGAGAGGTACAACTTGATCGATTTACCAAATTACAGAACAAGGGGTCATCTCTCACATGTAAGAGAGAGACGTGCAAGAGGATTTTGAGGAGGAGTCGGTTGGAGAGAAGGATAAGAAAGAGGTCACCGAAGAGAGTTGCTGGGAGTGCAGTTGCTAAGAGGATAATGAAGAAAAGAAGCCACTTCCTGAAATGTGTAGTGCCAGGGGGAGAGTTGATGGATGAGTTCTCTTTCATAGATGAAACCATAGATTACATCTTCTCTCTCAGAGCTCAAGTTGATGTAATGCAGCGTCTTGCAAATGCTTTCGAGCATTGTATTGGCAAGTAATGTAATCTAACTCTAGTTTTGTTTTTCCTTTTCATCTATATGTTTTGAGCTAGTATGAGAGAGAGAGAGAGAGAGAGAGAGAGAGAGAGAGAGAGAGAGAGAGAGAGAGAGAGAGAGAGAGAGAGAGCGCTACAAGGAAAACATCCTACACTTGAGATGTTATTTATTCCAGACATGTACAATTAAAGTATTATTACTCAAAGCTGCTATTTAGATTAGATTTGTGTTTCTTCTTCTTCTTCTTCTTAATAATAATAACAATAATATTGTTGTTATTATTAGTTTTTTCTGGGGGCTAGAGTTATCCAATGAGAAATTTTCTATTTTGGTTTCTCATTGTATCCTTTTTGAACCCTCCCCTCTGGACTTCTATGGGGTTCTCATTTTGCAGTGGAGTTATATGTAAGAAGTTAAAGAACATGACAATGGAAGCTTCAGAATTTTATATAAGAATTTAAGAAAAAAATCTGAAGTGATTATATATATATATATATATATATTCCTCATTTGTCAGTGTTTTTTTTTTTTTTCTCTCTTTTTTTCTGTCAGTACCGTTTGGATGGCCATTTCAGATGTTTCTTTTGCAGAACCTTGCAGGCGTTTCAGCCGAACCTTTTGTCAGCATGCATCAGAAGTGTTAAAAAAAGTTTAATTAGAAAAAAAAAAAAAAAAAAAAAGGAAGAAGAAGAATCTATATAAAAAAAAAGTGATACCTTGCTATCAGCGAATTGTGATCCTACACAGGGTGGGGACTAATGGAGAAAATGATGAGTTCCACTGGATTGCTCAATGTGAACAAATTTAAAGGTGAAGGATTACCCAGATGAGAATTATCATTTCTTTATATGGAGAAAATACAAACTAACAAAAACCATTTGAAAATTTTATTCAAATAAAAATAATTACTAAAAGTTTAAATATTAGGTTTTCAATAAGAAGATTATTTCACAAGGGAAAATAGTAATTTGTCTTCTCCATTGAGGAGAGAAATATAAAATGATGAATTAAATTGAGAATTCCCCATGCATCAGTTGGTGGTTTTGTCTCTTGTATTTATAATATTATATTACAATGACTGAACACAAATCCACGGATTCTCTATTCATGAGCACTTAACAAATGGGAGAGAGATATTCATGAGCACTTAACAAATGGGAGAGAGAGGTTCATGAGCCTTAGAATAGAGAGTAATCTTGTTGTGTCGTCAGTAGATTTGGCCATCAGCTATACCAATCTTTGTTGGATCTGTTGACTTGGATTCTATATCTGTAGATATATGGCCAGCATGATTCCATAAACAATCATTTCTAGAACTTCTTTTGCAAAATATTATTCAGAGGAGAATTACTTATTCTCGCTTGAATGCACAAGAGAATAAGAAAATGCTTATGTGAAACATTCTTTTTCTTCCTCGTCAGAAAAGAAATAGGATGGAAGCCAACCCACTCTTCTTTAATGCCACGTTCAAGTTTTATATTTGATTTATAAAATATATATAAAAAAAAGCTTGCCAGTAAAACAAATGACGCTAATAATATAGTAATAGATTTGTGCCATTTGGTACGCATTGACGTTGGTAGTGGAACATTTTTTAGATGGTTGGGCGTAGGCCTTTCAATTGAGCCAATTGAAATGGGTACCCGATTCGGCCCGGCATGACCCGTTCCAAGCTCAAAAATACGAGGCTTTTAGATAAAAACTAAGTCCAGTGGGCTGGGCTTGGAAAATTTTTTAAAGCCCCGCCAAAATGGGACTATGAATGAGCAGAACATGTCAAGGCCAGGATTGGACAACCACCGGTAAGCCAGTCCAATATTCGGGACGAGATTGGACAACCCAAGCCCAAACCCAGCTCGTCGCATTGACAAGCATAGTTGGGTGCGAATTCATCACACTAATATCAAACCCAACTCGCTGCCATCTCAGTACACGCACATAGTGATATGAACTTTGAATACTAGAAGTAAATGTGACTGCCCAAAATGGAGCCCCACAATTTAGCAATATGGATAGTCAATGTTAGGATAAGCACGCATGCCCATCCATCAAAGCCCAATCAGAGCAAGAGTGGTCTCGTTACAGCTATATGATAAAATCAAATTTCTCAAAGATTAACTCGCTCTAATATATTAAATCTGCCGAACTGTAAATCTTATCAAGAGATCTCCCATTAATATATATTATAGACATAGGATTCGATTTTGAAATTGGAGTTCGATTTGCTAATTTATTGTAAAATTGGACTCTAATTTCAAATCAATTTGAGAAATTGGATCTCAAATCAATTTCAAGAGATAAGCTCTATCAATTAATTCAGCATCCACTTTTGTTAAGCTTCTTTATGTAAATTTAAATTTTAATATATATATCTATTATGGATAGGTGTTTAAAGAGTCAAGATGAGAAAATTCACCTTGCTTAATAACTCTATCCAACCAAGTTAAAATGAGTATTCTTTAAGTGGATTTAGAATTTTAATATATCTATTATGATTAGAAAATCCTTAATGTTTGTTATTTTTAAAAGTGGATCCTTGTTAGTAATTTATACATATGGGCTCCACATACAATAAACTTTTTTAAAGTGGGCATCAAATTCTAATTCCTAAAGACAGGGCCATATGCAATTTTGCAAATGTTAATTTACATAAAACTTGAAGTTTTATACTCATTTATATAAAAAGTAATATTTATTTTGTATAAATGTCGAGTTGGGTCATGCTTCAAACCGTAACAAATGGCATATTTGTTGGTTTTATATTTATTTTCTTACTAATTAATATCTCATAAAATAGCCACAAATTACACGTATTTTTATTTCTGGACCCGGGCATGCTTTGCTAGTGTATTATATATACACTAGTCAATGAGAATCAATACACGGTGAGATTGATACGACTCTTACAGTCCAATAGTCCATTGCATGTGCAATTTCCTCGCCCGCAATGACATTCAACATAATTGAATTCATATTTACTATAGCTAGGATTGCACAAACACAATTGAACCACATTTTTTATATGTGCCCAATCTAACCATCAATGATGATCTTCTAAGCATGGTCCTTAATTACCATTCCGATGCATGACATTAATGGTATTAGGGGACAGGGGACAGTAAGATCTGGTTGAAGAAGGGCGATGCAAAAAAGTAACCCCATTGGATTATTGCTAAACTTGGATTGAAAACCCATATTAAAGAATGCCTTCTGATGCATTTAAATTTTAAGGATTAAAAATCAAGGAGCTGATTACCTTACAAAAAAGGTCAAGTTAGCTCAACTCAATTTGCGCATGCAGGGTCGCCATTAATGAGATTTATCTTGTTAAAATAAAACTATTAACAACTTTAAAAATTAGATTTATCTTGTTAAATTGTTTCTTCAATTCTTCTCTTAAGTTGTTCTTGGAAAAACCAACATCTTTTGAGAGATTCGATCGGATCTCGGTGGATCATGAGTGGTTTTGGTTTAATTGATTTGCAACAAGTAATTGCTTTAATTGAAACTTCCTTACTCGACTTGTTTGCACAATGAGAATTCTTCTCCTCATTATAGAGAGGAATCTTGCATTACTATCGTGGAATAGGAATATATATAAATATATATATAGGGGAGTGCTCTCCTACACCGCAGTGGATGATAATTTCAGCTGCGGCTCGTGTGCGGGACACGTCTTGTGTGAAACATAAAATGACCCATGTTTTCAAAGGCCCGCTCAAATTTTCGTTGAAACCCCTCTTGCCTTAGACCTAAATCGTCTCTCTCTCTGTCTCTCCCGTCTCTCACCTCTCTCTCTCTCTCTCTCTCTCTCTTTCTCTCAGTGAATCGATCTCTCGCCGGTCTCTCTCCTCGGAGCTCTCTGATCTCGCTGCTTCTCTCTCTCCCATTGCTGAACTGCTGCGATCCTCTCTTTCGCTTCATCTCGCTGCCGCTCGCCTCTCTATCGCCTGAGCTCTCTCCCTCGCCTGAGATCTCTCCCTCGCCTGATCTCTCTCCCTCGCCCGATCTTCCTGTTGCTGCGTACATCTCTCGCTCTCTCACTCGCCTAATCTCCCTGCTGCTGCGCACATCTCTCTCTCTCTCTCTCGTTGCCATTGTTTTGAGTTTACATCCAAAATCACTCCCGCCCTAGCATCCCACCTTGAATATCCTCTACAAAAAACAGAGAGAAAGAGAAAGGAGGAGGAAAAAAAAATCGTTGGCCACGAAAGGTACCTGTTTTCCTCTACAGAATATCTTCTCTCTCGCTGCCACCTGTTTTTTGGTTTTTTTTTTTTCATCTCAGTCTAGATCTCTGATACTAAATGCTCTTCCTGAGAATTAATAGTCATCCTTTCAAACAATGTTGATTGGGTTGTTGATTGCTTATGGTCAAAAATTCATTCATCTCATTTATTCTGAAAGAAGAAAAAAACAAAGGGTCTGTTGAATTTCAAGTAATCAGTTTCACCAATAAGATACAGAGACTTCACATTTTGAATTGCACGGAAAATATTATTTATCTCAGATAGGTTTGCGGAAAATTGTAATTCTACCAGGTAGCAAAATTGTTCCTTATTGATTGGGTTGGGTTTTTGCTTGACCAATAGATCTATGATTTTAGTGTTGTTGCGTCTGTTTCCATTGGTGGCTTATGAATTTTCAGCAATATGTTTTCAGCAGATGATGTTTCTACCATTTGTTGCATATGCATGGGGATCAAACTTTGCAACACGAACTTAGCTTTCTCTTCTTTTTTTTTCTTTTTTTTTTTTGATGCAATTTCCAGATGAACTTGTGCAATTATTGAATATGAAGCAATGAGAAATTTGCCAATGAGAAATTTACAGTGTGTAGTAACTTGTATAATTGGTAAAGAGTGTATGGCTTTCTGATTTCCCTTTTTTGCACTATTTAGGAAGTCAATGGGATCACTAAGGTGGGCTTGGAGAGTTGTGTATACATTTCTGTTGGGTAGGTGGAATTAGAATTTTAACCTGCACCAAGTGCTACTAAATAAGTCTAGATTTACACGTGTTTGTAGTGATATGTTTACTATTAATCCTTCTTAATATATGAATATGGCTATTTACTCAAGATGAGAATCTATTTTGTTGGGCAAAACTCCACTTTAATAATCCACCCATTTTACAAGTTATAAAATGAAGCACTAGGATATGAAAAGTGCGCGAATGGAACACGAGGCAAATACGATTTTTTCTCACCGAAAAATTGTAGATTTCAAGTTCATGATATGGACTTCGAGATCTCCAAATCTCAAAAAAAAAAAAAAAAAAAAAAAAAAATGCATCGGGAAGTGGGTCAACCAGTGACCTAAACAGTGGTACTCGGATTGAATTCGGAAGATTTGACCGATTGGGTTGGAAAAGTGCACGAATGGAACACGAGGCAAATGTGATTTTTTTTCACCGAAAAATTGCAGATTTCAAGTTCATAATATGGACTTCGAGATCCTTAAATTAAAAAAAAAAATCCATCGGGAAGTGGGTCAACCAGTGACCTAAACAGGGGTACTCAGATTGGATTCGGTAGATTTGACCGATTGATAGGAAAAGTGCGCGAATGGAACACGAGGCAAATGCTATTTGTTTTCACCGAAAAATTGCAAATTTCAAGCTCATGATATGGACTTCGAGATCCCCAAATTTCAAAAAACAAATCCATCGGGAAGTGGGTCAACCAGTGACCTAAACAGGGGTACTCAGATTGAATTCGGCAGATTTGACCGATTGGATAGGAAAAGTACGCGAATGGAACACGAGGCAAATGCGATTTTTTTTTTCACCGAAAAATTACAGATTTTAAGTTCATGATATGAACTTCGAGTTCCCCAAATTTCAAAAAAAAAAAAATCCATCGGGAAGTGGGTCAACCAGTGACCTAAACAGGGGTACTCAGATTAGATTCAGCAGATTTGACCGATTGGGTTGGAAAAGTGTGCGAATGGAACATGAGGCAAATGATATTTTTTTGAACCGAAAAATTGCATATTTCAAGTTCATTCTAAGGACTTCGAGTTCCCCAAATTAAAAAAAAAAAAATTCATCGGGAAGTGGGTCAACCAGTGACCTAAACAGGGGTACTCAGATTGGCTTTGTTGGGTCGTGCCATCATATACTATACACTTTTTTTGAATTGGAAGTATGCCAATTGTATCGTCTCCCTGTGCATGCAATGAATAATCTCTCGTACCATGAAACCACGTAAGAAATCATTTACAGCATAAGTCAAAATAATATGAATCAAATCGAATTTCTGCACAACAGTGTTTCCACAATTTTTGCACTAGCTGAAACAAATTTCTGCAAATAAATCCCTCTATGCATTACAATCTTGGCAACATAATTTCTGCAACATGACTAGACAACATTCCTTGCAAACCTCATCAAAGAAAACAGGTACCTTTCGTGGTCGACGGTTGTTTTTTCTCCTCCTTTCTCTCTCTTTCTCTCTGTTTTCTGTATAGGATATTCAAGGTGGGATGCTAGGGCGGGAGTGATTTTGGATGTAAACTCAAAACAATAGTAGCGAGAGAGAGAGAGAGAGAGAGAGAGAGAGAGAGAGAGAGAGATGTGCACAGCAGCAGGGAGATCAGGCGAGTGAGAGAGAGAGAGATGTGCGCAGCAACAGGAAGATCAGGCGAGGGAGAGAGAGAGATGTGCGCAGCAGCAGGGAGATCAGGCGAGGGAGAGATCAGCTCAGGCGATAGGCGAGCAGCAACAAGATGAAGTGAGAGAGAGGATCACAGCAGTTCGGCGTTGGGAGAGAGAGAAGCAGAGAGATCAGAGAGACCGGCGAGAGAGATCGCTTCGCTGAGAGAAAGAGAGAGAGATGCGAGAGACAAGGGGGAGGGAGAGAGAGAGAGAGAGAGAGACGATTTAGGTATAAGGCAAAAGGGGTTTCAACGAAAATCTGAGCGGGCCTTTTAAAACATGGGTCATTTTATGTTTCACACAAGATGCGTCCCGCACACGAACCGCAGCTAAAATTATCATCCACTATAGTGTAGGAGAGCACTCCACATATATATATATATATATAGGGGAATGTTCATGTGCATCCATCCCTCACCATAGGGTAAGGGACACTTTCCCTTTTTGCACATGAGTACTTGAAAATCCCATTTATGAAAGTGTCCCTCACCCTATATATATGGGGAATGTTCATGTGCATCTATCCCTCACCATAGGGTGAGGGACACTTCCATAAATGGAAATTTTCAAGCGTAAAAGTTACTTTTCAAGTATATAGGGTGAGGGATAGATGCTTGTCTTCATGTGCAAAAAGGAAAGTATCCCTCACCCTATAGTGAGGGATAGATGCACTTGAAACTTCCCCATATATATATATATATATATATATATATATGGGACTCCTCTCTCCTATGAAAATAGAAATTTCTAGTGCGAGAAATCTTCTATATATGTTACAAAAACAAGTCCTTATAGAGGAAAATTAGTTCATTTCAATCATATTCCATGAAGAAGATATGTTGCACCCAGCAGACGAACAAACGAGCTCTCTGTGGGCCCAATTGAATCTTGGTAAACCATTTAGGTGG
Source organism: Camphora micrantha (assembly GCA_003546025.1). NCBI lineage: Eukaryota > Viridiplantae > Streptophyta > Magnoliopsida > Laurales > Lauraceae > Camphora > Camphora micrantha. The sequence goes on from QPKB01000002.1 coordinate 3,495,963, forward strand.
CTCGGTTCATTTATCATTCTGTTTGTTTGTTGTACTCGACTGGGCTCAGCTTAATACACCTGGGCCCAAATTATCAATTTAGGCTTGGGGCCTGGTCAGCTCGGTTTGAGGATCATTTGGGCTTTGGCTGACTCTAGATGCTGTGAATTTAAAAGCAAAGTTGAAATCAACCCCCACAGCCCAATTTGCCCGCATCCCAGCCCAGTGACAAACCCGAGTTGCTTCATTGTGGAGATTTTAGAAGCCCATCAAAACCTTTACCAAAACCCAACCTCTCCCATTTCCCACCTTTTGTAACTACTGCAACAACCGAGTCTGTCTGCACTGCACTCACATTGCAACGCTTCTCCTAATGGGCACCTCGCCTGCTACATGAAAACTGGTGGTGCAACTTGGGCCAGGCCAGCCCACATAAAATTCATTTTGCACTGGCCTTCTTTAGGCTCGGCCTCTCAGGTGCCTAACTTCGCCATGAATACTTGAATTACATATATATATTTAACAAAATATATTGGTGGGTGTTAAGGTGCACGCACCTTCTAGTGGGGCCCACCTGATCATCCATCTGAGTGGACCACACCCCCAACCCCCGATAGTCCTGGGATCCTTAGGTTTGCACGGATCCAAATGGATTGGCCATTCGAACCATTGGATCAACTCAATTTAATTAATTTCTAATATAAAACCGTTGAATTTATGGGCCATGGACCAACGGCTTCGGATGCTCTAATGGGCCCAAAATTTTATAAAGGCACAGCCCATCAAGATCTTTCTGTCTTCCCCCCTTCCCTTCCCTTCCCTCCCCTCCCCCATGTGGGACTCCATATGGGGCCCCAGTCCCCACAGTGTTTGGGTGGGCAGCTCTTGATCAGTCTTTATAGTATTAAAAAAAATGTAGTTAGAATATAATATTGCAGAACTAAAAGATTTTTACTACTTTAAGTATGACATGCAGTGGAGTTTATGAGGTACACTGGCCCATAAAAGAATTTTGGGATCCAACTATAAGGCGAAAAAAAAAGAAAGAAAGAAAGAAAGTCTAATTAGAACCGGGTAAGAAAGTTGATGGAACTGAAATTAAGAGTAAGAAAGTTGATGGAACTGAAATTAACTTTAAGAAGACTTGAGATCTAGTTTCATCAGGGACTTGGGGATATCATTCGACTAATATTCAGCATGAGATTCATACACAAGTTGCATGAAGTGAATTTCTAAGGATCTTCTATGCTTTATATAGTAGATTGAACATCAATCACAAAGACTACCTTCTGATCAAGGGTATGCTTGATAAGAACTGCAACTCCCATCTGCATTCAAATTGGAATAGAATCTCCCTCAACTTTTTTCAAGGACATAAATGTTGAGTTCATGGCCTTACTTTTGGTGCCACACATTTTGCTTTAGTTGGATTTTGCTAAAAATGTTTTCTGGTATGGTGAATTATTGAGAGAGATTAATATGGATCACTGATGTGGGATAGATGGGTTGGATGGACGTGATTAACTAATTTACATTATAACTCATGCATATAAGATTACCCTGAAAAGGAAGTCTCATTTTGATGAACAATGAACTCCTGCATTATGCCATTCTTGTAGATATATATGTACCTTGGCTGTATCAGCAGTAAATATTTACTAATTACAGTACTAATATTAATGAGGATTTGAAAAGCTTAAACTAGTTGTGTTATTTTATGACTAATTCAAGTTTGACTCTTCACAGTGAGAGATGACTTCAACACACTTTGTTTCCTTGCTTAACCTTAATTTGCATGACTTTGTTAAAAATTATAATTAACTAATTCTGATTTTCATCATGATACTATAAGAGCCACAATCTTATTTGTTGCTTTTGTGTAAAATATGAGGCTATTGTTTTGATGATCAGTAGGCCCAAATTCGTCATAGTGGAAGCCCCACTCTAGTTCCTCTCTTTATAATAATTCTAGTGTGTTTAAATGAAAACGAAATAATTTTACCAAAAAAATAAATAAAACACAAGATAAAATGAAATAAACAATGTGAAAACTATTTCACCCAAAACTGATCAGGTGGTGATGTGAACAAATATCTTCTTAAATGCCGCTTTAATTGTTTGTACGGATTCTTTCTTGGGTCCCCCAATCCCCTTGGTTGGGGTTTGGGGTACCAAAAAAATGCCGCTTTAATAATGTTATTATGCGTTTGCAACACCATTTTCTTGTTAGAGGACATTGGTACATAAAAAATGGAAGAATGACTTGAGGAGCAAACATGTAATGCAAAGTAGACCAGGGATGCCAATGGATAGGACTAAATGGGACCTATTCCAACCTAATGCTATTTGTGGAGGGTTTGGTATTGGTTTTGTTTGGTTTAAAACATGTATGAGTTTCTAGATTTTTTTTCTTTTTTAACATGAGTTGGATTTGGATTTTGTCTGCCCCAACTCACCCCACCTCATTTATAACTAATTTTAGTATTTCAGTATGATAATTTTTAGTTCTCCGTAAGGGGTTTATATATATATATATATATTCCAGTCCTAATATGGAACAAAAGAAAGGAATTTCAAGATGATAATTTGATTTACCCTACCCAACACAATCTTCACTAATTAGTGTTAAAATACCAAATATTAAACGGTTTAAAAGACAGTATCATACAAAACAAAATAAGACAATCAAGCAAGAGAACGTGTAGTTGTTCAAATGGTTATCAATACATTTCTGACTTGGCTGCTCAGGGTTTGAAGCCTGGGTATACCAAATCTTCATGTGTATGCGGGCTCCCTTCCCACATGTGTGGGCTTTCTTTCTACATGTGTGGGCTCATTTTCCATGTGAGTGGGCTGTCTTTCAACGTGTGCCAGCTCTCTCTTGGGCTGAAAAAGATCACCATGATTACTAATTCTGGTGACCAACGGTTCCACATCGGACCTATTCCCAGCCTCGAATGACTAGCTTGCTTATAAATAAATGTATTTGTACCACTTCGATTCAAACTCCGATTTCTACCACTACATTTCGAGAGACTTAAGAACACCTGCCCTCCTCTTCTAAGTCTTTTATGATGAGGATTACCCAACAGGACACGGATTGGAGTCATCTAGCCCCTTGGCTAAGGAACCAAAAAAGACGATCAAGCAAAGATGAACAAGTCCTGAATCAACATCAATTTTCTTGCACGCTAATTGCATGATTCAACCACCTTTTCATGCATAATCTTGATCGAGTGCAATGATGGTGGATGGCCCACTTGGGGCCACGACAATCATGGTGAAAGAGCTTTCTAAGATTTATAGGTGTATAAAATACCAACCCCATTAGATCAACCTAACCCCTTGATCTATAACCCTTAAGTTTAAATGTTTTAAAATTCGTCATTTTTTTTATATCTCAATCTAAAGCAAGCAACAGTACAATGAATGTCAAATTCAGGCTTATGGGAATTCCTTAAAGTGTGTACGTGTGACACTATGAGGGACAAACTTGATCACATGTGGGCCATCCAAGGCCATATCATGATACAGTTAAAAGAGAGGAAGAGAGTTTGAACCAAAAGCTACATTTAGAACATATAATCTACAATGACAAATCTTCCTATAAGAACTCCTCTTACCATCTTATGGTGAGTGCATCATAGTAGGGGCCCATCTTAAGATCCCACTGAACTATTTACACATACGAGACCCCCTATATAGTCACAGGCCCAGCGTATGCACCCACAAATGTACTAAGCTGTTGGATCGAGGGTTAATTATTATTTTTTTAATATAATTATAGAGAAGTTAAACTTATGAGCCATGGATCATGAGACTAGAGGTATGAGATTGATCCCATGTTTGATATCTATGTCTATCATGATTAAATCTTTCTATTCTCCCCTATGAGCCCCAACAACAGCGCAGCATACGCGATAATACCATGCACACTAGATGCACATGAATATATATATTGCCCATCTACAATTGTTACAAAAATCAACCAAGTCCATGTCAACTTATCCTGGGTCTTCTGGATGCAGTCCCTATCGATCGAGGGAGAATTTTCTCCAAAGAAATATGGAACTCTCCACAAGGGGAGAAGTAGGAACCTCTCTTAATTAAAAGGCAAGGTGTGATTAAGGCACCGACCCTCTTTTATGCCATTCCTCTTCCACATGTGAAAAGAACAGTCCTGTAGAGTCTCTTAGTCTTACCTACTTGGTCAAGCTGGATTCAATGTAGGGGTCTTGACATGATGACAGGCCGTCCCAAGAATTATTGGACTTAAATTCCCCATTGCACTGGTCAGGCATTAATGGGCCTCGTAGTAACAATAGCCAACAGTAATACCTTAATGACCCAACCAAAAAATCTAACCCAGGAATTACACGTTTGGGATCACATTTCCATCCCAATTAACAAGTTGGGCTGAGTCCGTACATGCTACTCAACTTACAGACCCAATTTGAACCCAACCCAACTCAGTATTTTTGGGATTGATTAACAAGGTCGGATATCAGTTGGGCACATATCTGTTACCTTCATAGTTAAGACTCGAAACCAATCTAGCTACTACTATCCATAGAGTTGTCAATGGGCCCAAGTACGCCCGATCCGCTCTAATTCAAGTCCGATGATTGAGGACTCAAAGGGCTCAGGCTTAGGGTCTGGACTTCTGATTGGGCCAGACTCGGGCCTTGGGATCTAGGCCCTATGAACTTTAAAAATACATTGATTGTAATATAATACACTATGCTATAATATAATTAAAATATATATACAATAGGCAAATATATGTATACATGTACGTGTCTATGTATATGTATATATACCCTTTTTTTTTTTTTTTTTTTGATCGGTTATTAAGCTCCTTGACTTTAAATGATCTTTTAACGGTCCGGCCGTTAATCAGAGCTGGGCCTCAACAGGGCAACCTTGGGCCTTCTATATGCTTCTTATCGAATGGGTTCAGATCTGGGATCTATAGTCCATGTTGAGGTTGAACTTGGACTCAGACCAATCAATCATTATCGGGTCTGGACTCAGGAACAGTAGTTGAAGCCCAAATCCAGCCTGTTGACAGCCCTAACTATCCCATGCATCTAAACCACCTCATCCAACAATTGAATGAGAAGATATTGATGTAGTAGGCATTGTAGCCACAGCTTCACCACAGGTTTCTGGTCTCTCCAATCTTACATCTTATCGTGTTCTGGCTTGTTTAGGTACCCTTTATTTAAGGGGGCCCCCTTCAATCAACTAGCCCAACTGCACAAGTGATTTGTGTCCCCTAGTCTTAACTAATTTTTCTCATCACTAATGTGAACCACTCAAATGAACTCACATTTAACAAAAGAAAGAAGGTGGTCAATGGATGTGTTTTCTCTCATTCTCTGGGTTAGGCTTGAGTACAGGTGATCCATAATGAGGTCTGTTTTTATTTTAGCTTTTTTATTGGAGGCATGAGCTTGTTCATATATTAAAACTGACCCATACAAATACAACTAACCCATGTTGTGGGCCATTCCCATTCAATATGAATGCAATATATATATATATATATATATATATATATATATATATATATGTCATAAAAGAAAGCATTTAAGAGTTTACAATGGATATCACTTCTTGTGATTTGGAAGATATCAAAAAGTCTACACACCCCGGGGCAGACCCCGGGTTGTAGCACGACTCCCTCCTTGGGGAGTCGTGCTACAACCCGGGGTCTGCCCCAGGGTGTGTAGCACGGCTGGGAAGATATTGTTCTGCAATTAGGGTTGTCAATGGATCTCCATTTATCGGATTAACCAAAAGATTCAACTCAAAACTTTTGATAATTAAGCAGTCTTAAAGTGCATATACTCAAATTGGACAATCTATATATAAACCATTTTTGTTCAATAGGTTGACCAGAACTAATTAATTAACGTGCCTAATATAAAAAACGTGCAACACAATATTTTCTTTTGTCCATGATCAGATGCTCTAACCGCTTTGAGACATGCCTTGTAATGGTCAATCCCTACGCGTGAAAAATATTAAATAAAATAAAATACACTATAACCCCTTTTAAGGGTTTTTTCTAAAATTCATTTTCCATTGGAGGGTCCGCTTTAATTGGCATTCGTCCTAATTAAATACTCATCTAGACATTAAATGAATAAACTCTCTTTTTCATGGTGGGGTCAATCGACTACACCTAATGTCTCATGTCTTTCATTCAGCTTTCTCACACAACAGCAAATTACTGTCATTACAATGGTTAGACTCATCCACACTAGTTCTGCTTGCTGTCTCATTTTATAGTCACTAGCATGGTTTAAAATCTCGGTCTCGGTCGGGGTATCGGCCGGGCCGAAAAACCGATATGATATTGGTATCAGTCGCGGATATTAGTCCGTCGCGGTCGTCGCGGTGTGAACTTTTTTTTTAAACCAAAAAAATTCGCAAAAATATCTAAAAAATCCAGAATATTAGAAAATACTGAAAAACAATATTTTTTTCCACTAGTAATAACAATAAATCAAAATTTCGGCCACCTTAAGTTATGAGTCATGTCTGTGTAGTAGTTCGTTGTTTTCTCCAGTATTTCATATAATGCAACCATTATTGATACTCATAATCAAGAAATAAATGTGGGATTTGAAAATATGCAAAAGGGATGTGTGATGGAGTATGGTTGTTGCTTTAAGGACTAAGTTGATGAGAGGAGAGATAAAGATTGAAAAAAAGATAGAAAAAATAGGGTTTTGACACTTTTTATGAGATCTCGGCCGATATTTCCAAGATCTCAGAAAAACCGAGATGAAGGATATTTCGGCCGATATGGGCCAAGATATTAGCGGCATTTGGCCCCGAGATACCGATACCGATATCTCGGGCCAACCATGGTCACTAGGCCACACTTCCATACCAATTCCTATATTCCATGTCTCTTCACCCTCGCGCACGAGGAAGTATAGTGATCACACTAATAAGACTCTCTCTTCGTATAAAAGAGCCCCAAACTAAGCACAAGCCAAAAAAAAAAAAAAAAAAGTAATAGTAGGAGAAGAAAAGGCAGTTACAGTTATAATAAAACAAGCCTATGGATAATAATACAAAAAGATCACATGAGAAACACATATAAAACTCCTTTTCTATATTATTTCAAGGGTACAAACATTCATAACACAATTTTCCTCATTAGCAGAAGATATTCCCCACAGAATATTCAGTGTAAACAATGAATTGCAACTGCCAAACAACAATGTGAAGTGTGATGGAGAGACATAAAGAGAGAAGTTTTGATTTATATCAAACTGGCTTTAACCCATGCTTTAGTGCAGCTTCCCACGCTACATCGATTTGATCTACTTCAAGGGCGCCGACCTCATGGTGTGTCCAACCTTCAATAAAATGAACCAGACCACCCGCATGGCAAGCATGGATGACTCCCCTTCCCAACGTATACTGTCCAAATCACCACATAAAAGCAATTAACAAGAGAATCTTCTATTAGATTAAATGGTTTAACCACCATGAATTTATGAAGTGATATGTATTGACATGGCTTACCTCACATGATCCGAATCCTTCAACATCATCAGGCAATCTCATTGCGGCGAGTTTCCCATAGGTGCAATCTCTCCTGAAGGGGAAGATAGGCGGTACAACAAATTGATGGAAATGAGTCCCCGGCGGCGCCCACCTCTGCTCCCTTGGTGAGAGCCACTTACCAACTATCCATGTCTTGAATCAAAAAAGAAAACAAAGTAGAACTTTTTCAAGTATTAGTTCATGGTTAATGGAAAATTCTAAAGGCCCATTTGCTCGCTTAGAATTAAAGAGGCGATGAGTGAGAAGTTTAAGGTGGAGATCTAGATGAGCCAATGGCTTTTCTATGATTCAATTTACTGAGGTGATGGGTGAATAGTTATTATTTCTCCTCAAAAGAAAAGTTTATTTGATATCCATTGTGGAACTTCACCTTCAATTCTTCACTTCCAGCTCCTTTGATCAGAAGGAATTACGTTGAAATAATGATACTTTCACCACCCGATCAAATCAATGGGCCCTAAATAAGCATTATTGTGATAACATAAATCATTTGCTAGCTGATACCTTGCAGTTCTGAGCAGCTTGACACTTAGTAAGATGGACTAGGTACTGCTGGTATTCAACTGGGGCTTCCCTTTGAATTGCTTGGAATCTCTCAGAGGAGAGTGTTAGCATCTGCAAAAACCATCTATTTTATTTCCCATGCGTATACAGTAAGTAATTGGACTGACTTTTGTCCACCCATAAACAGATCAATGTTTTCAATTAAATTGAGGAAATTGTTCACAGAAATGTAACTAGAAAGAATTATTACCATGACTCTTATTCTTTTTTGACAAAGATAAAGAGCGATGGCCCGTCCAAGCTTCGAAGTAGCTCCTGTTAAAAACACTTCCTTGACATCCTTATCAATCTCATTGAGAATGACTGCCGCAGTTAGGGTGTTCCCATGAACAACTCGAACATTTAGATTCGGATGCTTTTTCACAAACAATGTCCCACCTCCATTGAGTGATTCATTCTGCAATTACAGGCACAATAGAAATTATTGTAAACGAGGTCAGATTAGAAAGGATAAGCTCATCTTAAATTAGATTATATTATATTAGATTTGTGTTAATAAGGTTATATTATATTTACGATTAGGTTTGTTATAATTAATCATGTGATTTAGTATCCTATTAAGGATGTGATAAGGTTTTTCTATTTTGAGTTGGATACCCTTTCCTATTTTAAATAATTGTATTCTTATAAATAGCCGTTAGGCATTCTTAGTAAAATCACCATAAGATGACACCATTTTCTTAGTTTCCATTCAAATAAGTTAAATTTAATTAGCAGCTTTAATAAATGAATAAGAAAAAAATGAACTTGCATGCGACACCGACACTAATGATAATATGTAACCAGCTAACCATGTTTCTTCCCATTTTAACTTTGGATAATGAAGCAAAACATTTACTACTCCCTTTACTAGCATGTGCATGTAGCTTGAAAATCACTTTGATTGAAGTGATTTACCAATTGTATTGGATCGAGCAAAAAGGAATATTGGTGGGAGTAATTAATTCACCCAATCCAATTAATGAATATCACTTTAATTTTCAGGCCCGGCCGCCAATAAAAAGAGGGTGATACCAAACATGTTTCAACACCACCGAGACCAGAGAGCTCAAATAAATTTGGTGTCAAACATGGACCTCAAAGGTCAAATCAATTTGGCCTCGACATATAGCATGTTACATTAAATCTCTCTACTCTATGAAGTATAAAAGGTACACAAATTCACCTCTGAAATCTTTTAACCCCTTCAATGTTAGATCAACATCAAACTTAGGTCAGAATCAGACCGAAAAAAAAAAGAAAAGAAACCAACCTTATTTAGTGCAGCGAGGCTGATGACCTTGACACCCAATCTATCAGCCCTTAGAATTGCTTGTTCAATGTGGTAGTTGATACCATCTGTAGCAAAGGGTAAAAAATACTACCAAAAAAAAAAAAAAATCAAAACACCACCATCACACAAAGTATTTTCTACCAAAGTTGCACTTGAATGTTTACATGCATCAAGATTGAAAAGCTCACCTGAAAACCATGTCTAGGAACTATCCATGTCTGTTGCAATCGACCCCTCAACCAGTAGGAGTACATCAAGAAGGTTTTTGACGACGCCCACATCACAAGCATCACCAGGAAGGCGCCGGGCCACATGGGCAGCAAGAAAAGCCTATCCTTGTATGGCATCGAGCTGAAGGAACGCAGCACAAATGGCGCATGGAGGGAGGAAAGCATATCGACGGCATGAGCGAGGAAGACAAAGCCAGGCACTTGACTATTTTGAGCTGCTTATTGCATAATCAAACCCTAATTTAGGTTCATTACTCCAGAAATATTTTTAACAATGCACAGTAGTTGACAATGAAACTTGAGAAGAATGATCATAAAAAACTAGTTGGATTGTAATGTTAGGTCACCCACCAACCATACTAGTTTGTAGTCATAAAGAGTCTTTTGACAACTAATGTTAGGTTGTCATTCCTCCTAGCTGGGCTCTCTCTTGGATAAAAGAACTTTGTAATATAGTTTGATAAGTTTCATTAAACCTATTGCCTCCTCCTCTTTTATTCAGCCTTTTATGGGGCACATGGTCAAAATGACATGGCAACAAAAAGGTTAAAACAATGAGACAATAGAAAAGAGACCATGCTTGGAAAAACAAAATGAAACTATTTCCTTCATATATGGAGGATTCCAATACGCCCGATAAAGAGAAAAGAATAAAAAAAAATTGCAATATCTAAAATCCTCTTGTTGTACAAACAAGTATTAAGTGTAAGTCGATATTTAGCATGCTGTTACAAATTTCAAGATAGCTTGTACTTAAATCCATCTATGGTTTGTTTGGAAGGATGGGTAACTCCTAGATGTTGGTAACCGTGATAGAAGAGTTTGCATGCACCTGAACTTGTCTTCTTGTGCAGCTCCCATGATCTGTTATTGAGTGTATTACCCAACTTGTCGAACAAAGGCATAAAGAGGCAAAAATTCGTGCTAGTCTCCATGTGATGTAAGCTGTGGTATCTGTTTACACATCCAAACAGCCATGTGATTTGGGATAAAGATCAATTAACAGATTGACAAGAAGGTGTGCAGAATGTAAGGTCAAAGGAAATGGATTAATCCATAAAATACTTTGAATGGCCCTTCAAGTGGATCCCACCTTGCATGTTTTCTAGCCCAAAAATAATGATGGGCTACCAAATAAGTTGGACATATGTGGTCCCCAAAAAAAGCATTATTGTCGGACTGTTAGATTTAATGTCAACACCGAAATATTGCAATCAAGAACACGCAAGGTGAGATCCATTTTGATCAGCAGTTCAGGAATTTGACACATGTGAGCAAATTGGGCCGAGTCCATCAACCAATTGCCTACGGTCTAGGGACATAAAAAGTTCAGGTCCATGGTGCAGAGATCCAATTCAAAATATAAATATATTAGAATACGTTCTATATTTTTAATGGGGGACATTCGTGTGCATCCATCCCTTAGTACCATATGGTAAGGGCACTTTCCCTTTTTTGCACATGAATCCCCTTTTGTACTTCACTCTATGTACTTGAAATTCCCCTTTTGTCCTTGAAAATATCTATTATGAAAGTATCCATCACCCTATGGTGAGAGATGGATGCACATGAATATTCTTCAATATTAATATGATATATATAGAGATATATATATATATATATTCTGGTGTCTCTCGAAGCCCACCTATCAAACATCCGAACTGTTCTCACATACGGACCCGTTAATCATACTGGATCCACTGGCTTTGCACCTATCCAAATGGATTGGGTCATTGGATTGATGGTTAAATTCATTTCTTTAATATAAGTTGTTAAAATTGTAGACCATGAATGAAAGAGCTAGAGGCATAGGATTGACCCCAAACTCAATATCTGGAATTATCTAAGAAGGCTCTTTCCATGTCCCTTGGTCTGTGATGAGTAGGGCCTATGGGTATTCAGAGAATGACTCTAATGAACCTGGACTTGGCCCAATTATTCCTTGGGTCCAAAAGGCAGGTTGATACTCCTATTTTTCTTAGGTCGGGTCAACCGTGTAACAGGGTAATTAGAAGCCCATTGACAACCAGTCTACTGCAGTCTCCTAAAAATGTCCTTGGCATTTCTTCTTGTTATGTACTTACGTGGGGGTGTGGAGAAGAAGTCTGAGAAATGGAAAGAACTCAAAGAGACTATTTGGGATGACTTCAACATTGCTATGCCCCATGCCCCTCAAGAAATCAAAGATCAAAACATAGCCGTAGATTAAGCACACAGATCCTGCTCCAATTAAACAAGGGCCCAATATGGGGATTCCCATGATCACACCCAAGATGAGTTGTTCCAAAAGAGTTGCATTCCCAGCTGCACCACAAAAGGTCCAAAGAGAGAGAGAGAGAGAGAGAGAGAGAGAGAGGAGAAAAATAAGCAAACATCTGACCAAACCTACCACCAAGGGACTGACTTGAATTGAATTAAAAAAGGATGAGAAAGTATAGAAAAAACAGAGAGGAGAAAGCATTTTCATTGGTTTTTATACCAGTATAGGGCTGGGTCACTACCGACGAATGGTGCAGTGAATGATAATCTGTGAAAAGAGACCCAACATGTAAGCGCCTGTGGACCCAATAATACAAAGGCTCTGATACTCCTATGTGGAGAAGCAGCGCGTAAACACAACCACCCCAATTCCAAATCTGCAGAGTTCCAAGAAATTGGAAGGCATAACAGGCCATTGCAGCCATGAAAGCATGAAGGATTAAGAAATTGTCCCTGCAAAAGTTAGAAAAGAAAGAAGAAAAAGGACCCATTTCTGTATTATTCTTAAGTGCATCCGAAACAGAGCAAATGCATCAATAAAAAAGATGTAGTTACCAGTCCCATTCTTCATCTATTTGCTTGTAACCAACACCCTGCTTGTTGACCATTCGATTTCGGGTAAGGAATAGCATGCTACTATATGAGTGCCACAGCTGATAGATGAGGCCTCTAAGAGCACATATGATGAGAATATGTAGACACCAGCTGTATCTTTGGCCATCTTCATATGCCCATGAATGAAGAGCCTTTGCCACAAGAGGCCCATATAATAGATACTGTCATACACAAGAAACACTCATCCAATTACACAAAACCCAAGAAGAAAAACACTCGAAACATTGATTAAAAATAGTAGTGGGGGATGCAGTTATTTAACATACCTTGAGGCTACCTAAATTCTCCCAAGGCCAAGATGATAAGGGAGCAACCATCTTGCCCCACAAAACAGGAAAAAAAATTTCTGTTTATCACACCCTGCAGCTATCTTCTGGCCAGATTACAGAAGAAGGAAGAGAAGTTCAGAACAAAAAAGGAATAGGCCTCAGGTAATAGAGAGAGAGAGAGAGAGAGAGAGAGAGAGAGAGAGAGGGCTCTACCTCAGGCTTCCTTTGTTTCTGTCTACTTTGCCTTGAAAACCCCTTTACTTAAAAAGGAAAGCTAGGCCTCACAAAGTCCCAACCGTCTCAAACAGTAAACTCAATCAATGCTCTGTAATTTCTTCATTTGCTTTTTTTCTTTTTCATTTTTTTTTTTTTTTCAGTTTATGTATTTCACTTGAAATTATAGAGAAGCTCAACTCTTACTATGATGGATCCAAGATTCAAGACAACACACTTATATAAAGTTAAATTCTATTAATATAATTTATATAAATAGGCACATGACATACACACTCGCAACATTAACATTAGACACGTTGGATAGACTATACACTACAACTTACACATATGCAACACACCTAAGCACTCAAGACTTTCTTACTCACTCTACGTGTGTACACCTGCACACACACTCACTCACTGGTTGGACAGTTCTACACACTTTGGCTTGCACTCTTCACTGGCATTACTCACTACCCTGTCTACTTGTACTGTAGACACATTACACTTACTGCACTTGCACTCTCACTAAGCACTCTACACACTCACCGAGGCATCACTTGCTATCACTTTTTCTGCACTCAAGCACACCAAATGGTGTCAACTCTCCCATATTTATAGTCTCCAAGGATCAATGGCGGTGTGAACATATGGTGATCAAATGGACCACGTGTCTTGTTTAGGATCACTTGTTGAGATGGTTTGAAGTGAGGCGGTTTAATGATGTCGGGTTGAAGGGAAATTCTATATGCACCCTTTATATATACTGAGCACACCTACATTTTATTGTAAAATCACTGTTCATAATGGGATGTGAGTGTGCTCAGCACAAAGGGAAGGTGTGTATATAATTTCTCCGGTTTGAAGGTGGGTTCTGAACAAAGCTGGAGTAAGGGAAATGAAGCTGGATGATTTTGGGGAAGCTTCTAGAAAATGCTAATGTCAGCATGTGCTTTGGACAAGGGAAAAGATAGTGTTGTCTAACAGAAATCATATCTAATCAGGGAGAATTTTCTCCTATGAATAAGTGTATCCCAGCTCTATTGGGCTAACTCGACCCATTTTTAATCAGTGCAAATTTTTTCACACTCTAATCCCTCATGATTTGATATTATGTCCAATTTTATGTTCATCAAACCTCTCATTTCCATTATATTGAGTCTCACATGAATCTATGGTTAAAAAACCATTAAATTTGTAGGCCATAAAAACGGAGCTGATTGTTTATATGATCCTTATCAATAAGCAGACCTTCCTATCCATTTCAGGTCTAATGATAAGAATCACTTGATGGTCAGCTTTTGGACATTTACCCCTGGAATGTTTAGAAACTCAATTGCATGAACAAGTTATAAAAAACGTGGCCCTACTGCTGTGAGACTTGGATCGAAATCCATCCTATAAAGAATGGATTTAGTTCCAGATACACCATATGTATCCACCTCCAATTTAACCTATCTGCAGAACTAGTTTGATGCTTCGTGACACACCATTCATACAAAATATATATATATATATATATATATTTTTATGGAGGATATTCATGTGCATTCATCCCTCACCATAGGGTGAGGGACACTTAAAAGACTTTCCCTCTTTGCACATGAACATTCTATTTCTGCATATGAACATATATGGCTTTTCCTTTTTTGTACATGAATTTTTCTCTCACCCTATGGTGATGGATGGATGCACATGAATATTCTCCTATATATATAGATATATATAGTGAGCCGGTTTTTATCCTGCGGGTGTCCGCATGGAATGTCATGCATGAAAAACCATCCCTGCCTTTCAGGGATTGGGGCCACCCATCTCAACCTTTAATTACGCGGGGCTCCCTTGGGCCCGTTTCTTTACTTAAAATTTTTGACAAGAATTTTTCATATTGGGGTTTTTTTTATATGATGTGACATCTCGACCCATCTCGCATTTGCAATACGCCAGGCATTCTAAAATTTCAGCTACCTAAAAAAGGTCTTAAAATGACTTCTTGAAAATTCAAGAATTTCAGCCCTTCTGTATTTTGGTAGAATTTTTAGATGCTCAAGTACAATGGAGCATTTAAGAATTCTACTATGTCTACGTATTTCAAAATTCTATAAATATGAATTTCAGTAAGGAAAGGAGGGATTATGGACACTTGCAGGAGAAAATTGCTTCTATATAGTGAGCCCAACCTGCGCCTTCATTAGCAAGGATGATTGTGAATTAGTCATCGATTGTTATGAGATGACGATTGTTAGTGATCCATTGTTTTTTATTTTGTCCATTAGTTTTAAATTCATGAATTTAATTTGATGGCTTCAGAATGTTAGAAGACTGCTTTTGTTTTGAAGTCCTCTAGTATTTCATTTATCAAATGGGCTCCAGAGACCTCCATGTATGTTCCAAATGTATAGTTACGTTGTCTTTTAAAAATCGAGGGTCATTGATCAGGGACTTAGGATGATCTAACGGACTTGCTTAGTTAGCTAGATTTTGTCTATATCTTTCAATCCCCCACTTCATCCCTCATTGACATGCTCTTAAGTGGGCCTCAAAGGTCATCCGTAGGAGAACATATATCCACGGTAAATGAAAAAGAAACTAACTTCAATCTTGTGAGAAACCTCTTGCAAGATTAGAACATAAAAAATACATGATTAACTTCAATGGAATAAATCACATTTCGAAATGTTCCGAGGGTGAGGTACACTCTTCAATGAGGTTGAGACCCTTTTTTTCGCTCGGGAACCACCACGGTGGCCTGAGCAAACCACATAAAAGTCTCCTTTCTTGAAATAACACCGGTTTCTCACAATGCCATCTACTCGCTACATTGCTATAAACTGCAGCTTGCCATCCCTACCTCCTTCAATGGGGCTACCCGTTTTTTAGATAGGATAGATTTTGATAGCAATGTTGACATTAATTGGGTGGATATAATCTTCCTCTTAAGGTTAGCTTCCTGGTTTCTTCCTTGCTAAGTTGTCTTTAAATTGCCTTTGGGGTTGTTTCTTAATAGTATTGCTTTTTTATTTTTTTACTATGCTATAAAATAATACTTCCCTTTTTTACATAGAAAAAACAAAAAACCAAACAGATATGACATGTCTCTCTCAGATTTTGTGTACCATACATACCATACAAAATCTTTTACAACATATTCAATGAAGATTTTACTGAAAAAATCTCGAAATGTAGCAATATATCCCGAAAGGTCCTCACAATTTGTATATCACTAATGAGGTCATTTTGCCAAGTTTTTCTATTTTTTTATACTTTTTTATGAGCGACGATAGCGTCACCATAGGCAACGCTAGCTTCGCTCGTCACACATTCTTTTTCCCTTCTTTTCTTTCTCTTCTTCATCCTCCTCTTTCTCTTCCTCCCCGCCTGCACTCACCCTGCACCCAGAAGCCTTCTCATTCAATACAAGTCTCTTTCTATTCCCCACTCCTTTCATCATCTCCGTCCATCCATCCGTCCATCCATCCAATCTTCCTACAAATGCACCCACATTTCTCATCCAACACTACACCAATCGGATTTCTTCCACAGCCGAAGCCAAATGCGCACAGACAGCAATGACTCATCTTCTTCCTATAATCAGATGCTTTTGTACTCGAACATCTTCCATGTCTGGAAATGCCTTTGGATTCCTCTCATCTTCTTCTCCAAGGCCTACAACTCAAATGCTCAATGCATCCTCCTTCCCCACCAAGATCGCTACTTTCTCCGATCAGCTGGCGTCTCCTCCTGCCCATGCGTCGGTGAGTGCTGGTAGGGAGGAAGAGAAAGAGGAGGAGGAAGAAGAGAAAGAAAGGGAAAGAAGAGAAGGGAAGAAGAATGTGTGACGAGCGACGCTAGCGTCGCCCATGCATCGCCCATTGTAACGCTATCGTCGCTCATAAAAAAGTAAAAAAAAAATATAAAAAATTGACGAAAGGACTTCATTAGTGTTACAAAAATTGCGAGAACCTTTCAAGATATATAGCTATATTTCAAAAAATTTTCAGTAAAATCCTCTAAATAAATTTTTATGTGCACAGAAAACACACGCCAGTGTATAAATACACGCTTGTGGTTGGAAATGGCACAGTGTGAGATTTAGATTTCCTCTGCTTAGTAATGCACGTGTATGATTGTCCACTGACCTTTTCGAATTGAATCCCTCATGTCCTGCATGATCTTATTATATAGGAAGTACTGGATGCCACAGGAAAACTCAACTGCCCTACAGAACAAGGGCCTACTCCAACCAAAGTGGAATTCATTTCTACCCACTAGTAATTAAAACCATTGCAGAATTATTGGGAGTCCAAATATTATTTTAGAAGTTAAAGATTTATAGAGGTGGAATCCACTAGTGATTTCACTGATTGCAGGCAAAGGAACTCCTGACTGGGGGGCTTGGGATGGGATCCAGCCCCCACCCATGTGTAAACCATCTGTCCAATTTAAAAAACATAAGGACATCTTTTTGAGAAGATGATAAATCAGGAACAGTATGTTCAGATTGAAATAAGAGGTGAGAGTGCATTAATTAGGAGGGTCACAGGAAGGCAAGTCCACAAGAAAACAAGATTTAGGTGTGAAATATAGGTGAAACAACTTCAATTTCCGACGGTACTGAAGAAGACGTATATCTTCTTTTTGGGAAGGAGAATTGGCATACCTTGAAGAGTCCCATTTGAATTTGTTGATGAAGCAGACACGTAGAACATCAAAGATGATTTGATTAGAGGGGTTGATGTAATGATCCTAACCATCATATTTGTCCATTGTATTTGGACGTCGTATTGATTTCTATGACCTGTCTCTCATTCTGGCTTGACATAGTATAATTATAGTGGGCCCACTAAAATTAAACCGGGTTGCTTGTTGTAGTTCCTGAACCCCGCCCTGTATGGCCCACTAGGATGCATCATAATTGCAAGGACAAAAGAAATGTACGAGGATTTGGTGGATTAGACATATGGTTAATCCAGCAACCACTCTTTTTAGAGGGAAATTTAGTTCAATCGCAATACAAGGCAACTAGGCAATAATTAATCCATGAACATCGGGGGGATTGTGACATGGATATGTGGTCCATTTGTACCATTAAAAGTAGAAAGACTGATTGTAGATAAGGCATCTAGCATAACTAAGTCTCATTTGTTATTTATTCATTCAAAAAAGAAAAACTAAAGTCTTATAATTTGTTATTTTAAACCTTCTGATTGAGAACAAGGGGGTTGCCCGGTTGATTGAATTCCCATTACTCACCAGACTATCCGAGGGTTTAATCCCGGGAACCCTAATTTTCTATGCAGCCAATGGGATTAGGACCCATGAGACGACCCAACCATGGGGAAAGAAGATGCTCTCTTAAAAAGACCAGACATATGTTTTGTGAGGCCCACTACCCTCCTCTATAGCTTCACATAGAAGAGGAAAGCTGTTGATTTGCTATCTACCAAAATCCAGTTCCAATGAACGTTACGAGAGGCATCTGTCCTTAGACATGAAACGACCATTGGAAATGGGACTTTTCTCTCTATCTATTGATCATTTATATGATAGGATTAGATCGTACAGCTAACAACCTCCTTGCTCATCTAAGTTTTTCTCAATCTAAAGACCTTCTTATATATATTTGGTGGGCCCATTGAGCCTACAAACATGTCGCGACCCACAAATAAGTTCATGTTGGTTAAACATGGACTTAATAATGTGACTGGATAAAAGGGCACTCATATATTGCCACCCTCCAATTTGAACAAATACCAAAGATCTTTCTTGACTTCTTAATTAATCAACCAATCCAACAAATACCAAAGTTTTGTTTCTTGGCCAAGTCATTTGTTTAAGTATTCAGCATTTGGACCCATGATGGCCAAGTGAAAAACCGATATGTATTGCCTGTATCAGTGTTACAGATTTGTATATTTACGCGACTGGTGTAACCATATGCTTAACTTAAAAAATGTCTCCCCTTGTACAAGCAAGTTCCTTCTCTCGGCTTGTGTGAGTAGTGGCGGAGCCACGGAGAATTGCCCCTCATCGACTTTTAACCTCTTTTAAAACAAGAGAAATAAAAGAAAAGTTTTCTTGGTCATTATGATCATTTTGGTGCTTTGCCCCTTTTCAACTTTTTTTTTTTTTTTAAATCTTTTTCCCCCTTTGACATCTTTTTCCCCTCTTAGTCTGTTATGGTCATCTTTTATTACCCCTTCTCAAATTTTCTTAACCCTTTATTGATTTCAGAATTCAAATCCTCTCAAATTCGACACTCATTATTAGCATATTTGAAATATTTTTACATTAAGTTATTATCAATTTTTGAATATTCATAATTTTAATTCAAATTCTTAATTAAACTAGATCAAATATAATTCTTAAGTAAGTGATTTTATATGCCTATAAATATAGGTTCTTTAAAGTTCTCTATACTAATTACATGGCCAAAGGTTTCATGAACCTTAATGCTTTTGTTAAAGTAATAATAAAAGGATTTTAGATTTAAACAATGGGTCAACGATCAAGACTTTTTGTCAACATAAACCCCATATTATGATGTACAAGGAAATTATGTAATTTTTTTAAACTATGAACTCGCGCTCACAAGTAAATATGCTAAAATCATGTACTTTGTAATTCTTCTCTAATCTTTTGGACCCATGATTGAATGTTGTTGGATATGCAGAGTAATATAAATTAATCATTTTTATAATTTATGGGGTGTAATTTAATAGCTAGTTTACAAGTTAAATTTGGTTGATCACATTTTCAACTTTCTTATTAATGTTAGTTTTTTAATATTTTTTATTTCTTTTTCAAATTTCTTGGTAAGTGAGATTGTTTGTCCCCCCCTAAGTGCTTGGCAATTAACTAGTTAAAGTAAAGTAAAGTGAATCCAGACAAGAAATGAAAAGGGGTCATATCAAAAGTATAAAATTTCAAAATTTCTTCCGAGTTTTTAAAAAAAAGCAAACTCCTTTCTCCACTAAAAGAAAAAAAAAAACCCCCACTTTTCTATAAAAAAGTTAAAAAGATTACATACCAAACAACTAAAAACAAAACACCACCATAACACCTTATATTCTACCTCACCATACTTTAATTCACCATACATCCAAACAAGCCAGAGAGAAACCTGGCTCTGCCACTGTATGTGACTTTGTGTTCTCCTTTCTCATGCGAGTTACTCGCTATCATATCATATGAGTTTCCTACCTTCTAATGTGTGAGTCTCCCAAGGGTCACAGCCTCTTAAATGGCCTACCAACAAAAACTTAAAAAGTGCAAAATAATAGGTCAGCATCTCTGTCAACCTACATGGTCCCATAGAAGGTCTGTAGTTTAGGATATGCATGCTAATGCGAATTAATCAGGTATCAACACTATTACCAAATTAGTACTTATTGAAACCCATGAGTACACAAGAATTTATGTTATGTTTTTTTAGTATTGGCTAATTCATAGGTTGGACAAAACTCTGGGTCTTTTGAGTTGTATTTTATATTTAGAAAAGGACTCCAAAGATAGAAGATTGGGAGGACTCAGAAGAAGAAAGTTTGAAAGAATTAGAAGAAGAAAGTTGAAGAAAGAGAGTTGAATTTCCGAATCAAATCGAGATTGGTTCGCTTGAGCGAATACATGACATAATAGCCAGACGCACTAACAGAAGCTTATTGTGCTGAAATAGAACCTCATCCACCCGAGTGGATAGCGGGTCCGCTTGAGCAGACATGGCGGTAGAGTCCCAAGAAAATTAGAAATTGCTTTTCTAATCGTGCCCAAACTGCTTGTTTTAATCCTAATCAATTTAGGCAACTTTAAGCACGAACATAAGGCTATTTAAAGGACTCAAGGGTTATTCTAAAAGAAAGACCTCACCTCTCAAAGTTCTGATTTAGAGATTTTATTGAGAGAATTCTTTTCTAGAGTTTTATTAAGAAGTTGTGCTGACAAGTTCTCTAGAGCCAGTTCTTCTGCATCCTTTGTCGAAGATTATCTTCTTGGAAGAAGACTTGAGGAGTCAAGCGCTGTGTTGAATCTGCTGCAATCAACGATGTGAAGTCGTTGAAGCGTGAAGCGACACAAGGTAACTTCAGTCCTTAGGTAGGGTATATCTGGGGAAGAGATTTGAGTTTCTTATAATTGCGAGATTCATAGTATTTGATTTGATCAAGTTCATATCGGTGGTTTTTCACCCGGTTAGGGTTTTCCACCTTAAATTTGGTGTCCTTGTGATGTGTTCTTGTTGATCTTATTCCCGCTGCATCATTATTTATTTTTGCATACAATTTGGTTGATTAATTGAGTAGACCTATCTAGAGATCGCGGACCCTAAATCCTTCAATTTCTTCATTGGAAAATGGCATATAACCATCTCTTGTTTTATGATTGATAGAATTAAAAGCAGGCGTTTAGTTTATCGTACAAGAATTCTTTACTTCTTCTGGGTACATTCACATGGGCATGTTTGGCACAAATTAGCAACAACAGTTGAAACACACCCCCTATTTCATGGTTCACAGTAGAAGAAATTGTTTCATTCCTTATGGGATCCATTTGGATGCATTCTAATCGACAGTGATGAAAATATTGTCTTATTTTGGAATAGATTTTTGCTTTAAGGGCCCACTGTTTCTTCTTCTTCTTCTTCTTCTTCTTCTTCTTCTTCTTCTTCTTCTTTTAAGTTCAAACCACTGGTGACTACCAGTCAGGTGAGTTCCAATTAAGAGTGAGACAATTCACGGGGATATAGTGAGTGTGAGCTGGTGGGAGCGTTTCTAACTTTTGAGATTTATTTTTGTTAAAAGATTTTTACCTACTTCTAAAAAGGTTTTCTTTCAATTCCCTTAGATTAAAAATCAAAATATTGTTAAACAACTTATTAAGTGTAGCCAATTGTCAAAAATATCATTCTTGAGAAGTTATATCGGGAAACTGTTGGAGAGATCTTTCAAATTTGGGCTTTCTCTCAAGATATTATTGGGAAAGTTAGTAGTAAAATTAGTTAGTTTCTAATTAAAAATACAATACAAGATTAATATAAGTTAAGGCTCTATAGATCTTCCCTTGCCCTTTCAAACTTGACGATATTTTGGAAATACCACAAAATTATTGAAAAAAAGTCAGTCGAATTAAATGTCTACAATGATATCAAATAGAGAGAGTATAGATGGAAGGCGTTGATGATGGTGGTAGTGATGATGATATGCTCAAAGCTAGATATTTCTACACTAAGGTTGTTAAAAAGAAAAAAACAAAGGACCATAGTTATGAAAAGGATTTAGATGTGAAATAAATGGGTATGGACCTTAGTGCCCGGAACTGCCCCTCAGCCTTCTCGATCCCACTATGAAAATGCGGATTGGTGTTTTCAGAACGGAACTGTCCTCAGAGCGCAGTTCGAATGTCTTGAAATTGCGGTGAAGCCTATGGTGGAGCGTGGATCAACTGAAGATGGAGCAAACCGTGTAGACTCTTGAGTTTATATACATTTTCTTTTTCAGTAAGCTTGATATTTATCTTTTGAATGAAGAAACTTCTTCTGACTTATTAATTATTGTCTGTTCCATGTGATCAAATTGCAAAATTAAGTTTTTTCTCCATTTTTTATACTTGAATATATAGAAAAGATATATTTGTGCCCATTAGTTAATTGATTATAAACTCACAAGCACTATATTGTAAAGGCACTCTGGAGATATAATTATTTTAAAATTTCGCGCTTCAGCGCTCCCGCCCCCGCTCAGGTCTTTGGGCACTTAGGTATGGACTAAGGAACCTTTTCATGCTCGATTCTTGATAGGGTCCAAATTCAGGTCCAGGATTTTGTAGGTGTGTGATCATATAAGTACAACGTTGATCACGCCTTAGGGGCCGATTTCTTTCAAAGCTTCATGTTTTGAGAATTTTGCAAGTTTTTCAAAAGTTGCCCCTTGGGGGGAATTCTTGAATCTTCCTCTTAGCTAGAGCATCTAGAAATGCTTAAGTGGGTTGGAGTTTCGGGATTTTAAAGGATACAAGTGACTTTTTAAGTGGTTGGAATTCATAAGTTTAACAAAGAACTAACATGGAATTTAGAAACGCCAAGGGGACCGCCATAATATCATTGTCCAAAAGTTCCCAGCATCACAAATTCTAGTTAGGAATTCTGCTAAATTAACGGGGCCTTAGTAGCTAAGGTGCATTATGTACAATATGTAATAGTGAGGCTATCTCGGAGGCAGCTAGCATAATTTTTCTTTATCACAATTCCAACATGAATTATGT
This sequence comes from Camphora micrantha, assembly GCA_003546025.1. Lineage (NCBI taxonomy): Eukaryota > Viridiplantae > Streptophyta > Magnoliopsida > Laurales > Lauraceae > Camphora > Camphora micrantha. The sequence goes on from QPKB01000002.1 coordinate 3,519,212, forward strand.
GAAGATACTTGTCCCAGGATAGACTAGGATGGAGAAATAGGATTCATGAAGTTGACTCTAATATAAGGTTTTTTTATTGATAAAAGGGATGATTTCATTACGGAAAAAAAGGGGGAAAAGACCCGAAGCAAAACGTTTGGAACCAACAAAAGAAAACTTACCATCAAGAAGATCCAACCTTACTCCATAGAAACTTTTTTATCTCCCCAACTTAGCAAGACCATGAGCACTTGGGTTTACAGACATATGACAACGGGCAGAACTACCATGCAGTACAACATTCATGTTTTTCTTTTTCTTCTTTTTGGTAAAAAGAAATTTCATTAGAGAGGAAAAAAATAAAATAAAACCGAGAAGAGCTTCCCAAACTACATAGGAGATCAAGTACAACATTCATGTCAAATAATTTATTATTTGGAGTTTTCCAAAGGTGGGCCCCACACATGTTTGGAAAATTCAAACCTCTTATCATCCCTAGTACCCTTGTAGCGATCAAATAATAAATTATTATTCAAATTAGTGAGAAGGCCACTGTTGGATCAACTAAATCTGGAAGTTGTGATTAACTTCTTTACTTCTTTGTAAGGGCAGGAACGGAATAAGTCCCTCATGTGTGGAATCTGGTGATCAAACCATTAGTTGGCCCACTAAAATTGACTTTGAATATATGGATACAGAGTATACAATGGGTCTTAGGGCTATAGAACGGTTTGAAATTTTCAAAGGTGGTCCTCACTCCTCACCCATGTTATTAACATGGGCGTTGCACCATAATACTATGACATGATAATTCAAAGCTAGCCTCACTCGGTCATTGACATCATCGAAGCCTTATCCCAACTCTGAAATACATGTGAAGTTTAGAAGTACTACAATGTAAATTTGAAGTAGTTAGTGTTTGCCATTATTCGAGTTGTTTGTATGGATGTTAATGATCCTGGTCGGGCTGGGCGAAAGCTTATTCAAGCTCAGCCCATCTACTTATTAGTCCTAATATTGAGTCTGAATTCAGCTCAAGACCGAGAAATAAGCCCAGGCCCATCCTAAATATATACACCATATGTGCTAAATCCGTCAGCCCATTTTGGCCGTTAAGGGTACGTATATAGGACCAATCGACCGCCCATTCAATAATCGGGCCATAGCACGAAGCCCAGTACAAGCGAGGGGCCTAAAATTTGAGCTTTAATGCAGGCTCGGCTTTGGTCGGGCTTGGGCTCACCTGGCCCAAGGTTGCCCTAGTTGTAATTTTTCTTTTGGTGAAAGCCACTAGTTGTATGTTGGACATGCCATTTAATGTGTAATCTTGAGATTCTGTTGAACCCTTGGCCTACATCAGATGTCAGTTGAAGGGGTCCATTACTTGGCACTAATACTGTACAGTTTCTATTGCAGAGGGGCCTGTAGATGGCACATCCAACTACTCATTGGCACACCAAGCCCAAGGTGAGTAAGATGATTGGCAGAGAAACAGTGTTCAACCAACTAAATTTGAGACCAAATGCTGTACTGACAACTAGTGTTGAAAGCAATGTCCCGAAAACATCAACTACTGCTTTGGGTGGATAAGAATGCATTGAGGTTCATGCATCAGGGACATGCACAAGGGAGTGACTTCGACTCATAACTGTATTGAAATTCCCAATGGTTGGATCATTGACTAATAACTGTATTGAAATGGGAGTGTCTATCTTCTTCTTGTGGGGAAGAGCAATAATATGCAGATTTGCTCCTTACACTACATCCTTCTTCAATGCATTATGGGTCCCATTTATCAGAATCTAAGCCGCTCATCAGCTCTAACACTCAGCATATTTAAGGAGTCACGGTTTTACAAGAGAATCTTAGTGGGCCAGCCATTAGATTGATTGCACATGAGGGACTCCCTCCATTTTTTATCCAAAACTAGGGAAATTAAAGCAAGTTAATCATGTGTTTCGTATATAAGAAAATCTAATGGTGACCATCTCATGTATTTGAGAAATAATTTACACATTGATCACCACATAAGATGTTAGAGCTGATGAGCGGCTTCGATTTTGAAAAGGTGGGCCCACCATGCGTTAAAGAAGCTCGATGCACTATACTATAATACAGCTAGTGCTGCATTGTAGCTCGCGAACTTTTTATGAAAATGGCTTTTTACCGTAGGACCACCTTAGGAATGCCCTTATTTGCATGATATTACGATTTTTTCTTAATTCTTGTGATATCACAAAAAATCACCTTTTTTAAATATACGAATAGCAGAATTCTATAAGATTTCTCAAGCTGCAATATTATCTAAGAGTAATACTCAAAATGAGGACTTGTTTAGTAGAGTTGAATCTGCTTTCAAGCGTCAGTCATTAGGGCAAGAAGGTTGGTAGGCTAATTTTTGTGCAAATACAAACTTTCAAGGTGATCTTCACATATATCAGAGGGTTCTGTTTTTCCTTTATATTGAAGATTCATGGTGGGAACCAGTGAACCACACACTGACGATCCAAACCAATAATTTAATGTAGCAGACATTGCTCAAATGCCAGAACTGAAGGTTGTTGATGCAGCGGAAGCATGGATCTAAATGAGTTGGCTGCTACAAACGTGATAAGGACTGCATTTGCTTGAATCAGGTACTAGTTGTGGAGATCTGTGATTTTCTATGAGAGATCAGTCACATGTGATTCACTCTTCAAGATCCAAGAGTAAGGATGCACACCCTAGATGTTTCAAGATCTAAGGGCAAGGATGGACAACCTAGATGTAGAAGATGATGAGGGAGAATAGTAGATATAGTGGAAGATGTATTGTTAAAAGTTATTCCAATTGATATCTTTCATGTCTATATATAGCCTTTTGGGGCATGAGTGATAAGATCTCTATTCAAATTCGAATTGAGAGATGATAAGGATAATAGGTTGGATCAGACTCTCTCAATTTGAATTTGAATGGAGATATGATAAAGATAGAGAGTTGGATAAAACTCAAATTATTCTTATTCATATCACCATGAGATTCATTGTGAGGGGTGTCTCTTTGTGAGTGGGGTCCACCCACATGTAAATACAAGTGAGCCCCATCACAAATGCCAACAAGAACCATGCCAAAGCACGGATAGCTCAGTGGCATTGGCACCCTAGTTTCACATCACCACCACCAAAGACCGAATCTGTGATTGATATTAGACCCACAGGTTTGAAATCAAAAGAGCTAATAAAGAAACTTAGTATACACCTGTCAAGTGTTTTTTTTTTTAACCCAACCAAGGGGAGGGGACTCAAGAGAGAACACGCACACATATGGAAAGACAGTTCAAACAAGCGGGAAAGAAGCCCGCACAAGTGGAAAGAGGTTTCGTAACCAGGATTCAAACCCTGTGCAGCCAGATGAAAACTACCGCCACTTATCAGTGAGGTAAGTGGCCGTTTTCATATATCATGTTAAGTGTTGGAAACAAGATTAGATTGAATTGTTAGTGGTTATTTAGAGATTTAATTTTGAATAAGCATGTTATTTCATGTATAAATAGAGAGGATTTCCCCTCATGACAACTATGGTGAAATTATGAAATGGATATCTCTCTTTGAAATTCTTTGCCAGTCTGTTTTCTCATTGCTAGTGATCTGAAGCTGAACTGTAACATATACAAATTTTTTTTTTTCCCTTTTTTTAGTATAGAACGAATACATGTTATTGCATGATGTTGATACATGTTGATTGCATGTTGTTGATGGTCTTGAAGTACCAAAACTAGATAAAGACTTGACAGTTTAGGCATTTACTATGATGATTGAAAAACACAGAGGTGAGGTGATTCTTGGATTTAACAGGCTTTTCAAGCCACTATTTGCATGTTCCAATAAAGCCCAAAGGGAGAAGAGCCAATGAAAGATATTGCAATACTCTGTTTAGCTAATGAAATGAGAAGAGAAAACAAAAGGAGGAATGAAAACCCTTTGCTTGGGACAAAAGAGTCATGCAGTATTTGTTGACTATCAATTGGAAGAATGCTAAAACTTGGGTATTAAAGTATTGGGCTTTTAAAAGCTGATTAAATTCTCCAAAATCAGCCCTCAGTTAATAGTTATTTTGATTATTGCTCTCAGATATTCTAGCAGTTAGGAAAATTATTTGTAAAATTCTGCAATATGGCACATTTTAAAAGATAGACTTCTGCGATAATTACAAGAATTAAAAAAAAAAAAAAAATGCGACATCACATAAATCAAGGCATTCTAGTCTTTGTTTCCAACATTTTGCTCTTATAGAGCACTTGTAGGGAAAACTTTTAAACTTAAGAAGAGTAGTGGGGATTCATTGTCTAGAGAGTCCAAGTATAGAGCAAAATTTCCACTAGAAATGAAAATGATTTTAGGAAGAGAAGGGCATTCTATTTTACTATCTTGATATTTTTGGTAATTTTCATTTTCTAAGGAGTAAGCATTTTTAAATTCTTGTGAAAAGTAAATTCAAAGTAAAAACATAAATAACTGTTTTTTTATTTTATTTTCTTTCTTTTTACAGTCATCTACACAAGAGTTAGAACTAAATTGCATTAGAGAAAATGTTTTTTCAAACCAAGTAATAAGAAAATAGGAACTAAATGAAAGGGAATCTTTAGTTTATATTGTCATGAAAAATGAAATTACTGTGAGAATTAGGGACGGACCTAGGTTGGAAGGACCTGAGGCAACCAATCTCTATAGATTTACCTTTTTTCTTTTTTGATAGAACCATGGAGTTTGAATGGGGTCATGGAGCTAGGGTGGACCAACGTTGGAGTGATCTAGACGGTTACCTCAGGTCGGGATTGAAATCCCCGTAGAGTTGAATGGGGCCTTGGAGTATGCCCCATATGTCTAAACTTGATGCTCCACATATGTCTAGATAGCCCCACATATGTAAAGCTTCGTTAGTAAAAAAAGAAAAGAAAAGAAAATATTACGGCAACACATCACTCCCTCTTTTTCAACTTCTTCTTTTGAAATCCCATCGCATCGATTGTCAATCGAGCTCCTTGTCGCCAATCCTTATGTACTGTATAGACTACTACATCTTTATATGTCAAATGTATCTAGTATAATCATTCCTACTCACTCACTGTATACTTAAATCTGATCTCCAAATTCTAATTCCAAATCCTCCGCAAATCCTAATCCAAGCCCTAAGCCCTAAACCATAAAATCTAAGTGTATCAACAAACCCAAAGATAACCAAATACATCTCCATTATCATCTCTTCTTATCCCTCATTGTGATTCAAAGATAGAATTTTACTCTTATTATCCAAAGATTGGAGGCTTTGAGAAAGTGAAAAGGGAGAGGATGGTTGTTCTCAAAATGTTCTTGTATTCAATTTTTCTTCACACACCCGTTTACTTTGAACTTGCAGCGATCTCCATTGGATATTGATTTTGATATATAAATTTAGTGAAACATGATAATTTGAGTTGAGTATCTAAAACTAAGGTCAGAAATGTTTTTTTTATCCATCTAATGCTTTTTGGTACTTCTGATTAACATCCTAATTCCTAACCTTTTCATTGCCTAATCTTCAATAATTATCATGCATCTAGTTGAGTTCTACAAGTTGTATAGTTTTTAGAGAAAACCTTGTAGGTGCTATTTAGTAATGTGAAAAAGTTTGGCAAAGTCTAGTAAAAAGTGTTTTTTTTTTTTTTTTTTTTCAAATGTGAAGTCTGGCAAAATTTTAACCCCACCCAAATGAAAATCCTAATTCCGCCACCGGTGAGAATAAAATACCAAGGAAAATTGTTTGGACAGACACACATGACTTCAAAATGAAATTGCTGCGGTATAAAAGATGATTGCCTTCCAATCACCCCTTCATGGCCCCTTCCCGATGTGGTAATCATCGGCCACTATGGGCTGGGCTGAAACTTATCCAAGCCTGGCCTACTTAGTTATCACAGCTAACATTGAGGCCCGACCCGTCCCATTGTCTGGAAAATCAGGCCCAGGCCAAGACCATTTGCAAAATTATAACTGCCTTTGTGCTGAGCTGAGCCAGGCCTTTAAGGACACAGACGCCTAGGTCTATCCTACTAAAATATCAGGCCAGAAATTAAAGTCCAAGACAAGACCATAGGTCAAGAATCAGAGTCCATAACTGGCCAAGCTCGGATCAGGCTCAGCCCCTTTAGTTACAGGGCATACTTTTCATACCTGGATCTAACCCATGGCCTGAAAGTTGGGCCAATACCACCTCATTTGCAAAATACATTGCCATTTTTGTCATAATTATCTTGGGCTGTGCCCAGTCACCATACAAAAATCCAGGCCCGATGGTTTAACGATCAGGTAGAAAATTAGACCCAGGCCCATATAACAGAACTAATAGCCCAAATTCAGACAAATGTGAGCTGGGTTCCAGCCAGGGACGGAGTGGTCTTAACTGTGGCCACCCCATTGTTTAGTAGGTCTAGAACATGAGTGAAAGAAGATAATACAGCAAAGCTAGTTAGATCATGACCACTCATCAAGAGGGGGGGGGGGGGGGGGGGGGGGGGGGGGGGGGGGGCGCGCGGGTCCCACATCCACTCTTTCTTCTCCAGAAATTAGGCAAAACTTGATTAATTATCTAGATATGAGATTAATATTAAAAGGAGGGGATTTGAGCTATCTATCAATTTGTATATCTTAGAATCCAATATATAATACTGGTATCTGTTTAAAACATACAAAATACCAAAGTACCAATTCTTATATTCCAGTGTAGAAAGCTATCTATCAGTTTTTTAAACTACTGGTTCCTAAAATATCACCTAACCATATGTCCCACCTGTGAAGTTCAAACTGCACAAGACCACTGCAAATAAACATTATTGGGGATATATTGACTTTGAGCTGGTTGGGTCCCTTAACTGGGTCTCAATTGGTGAGTATTGGAAATTTCTGAATTCCTGATACTGAATTCCTGATACTTGTCTAATCGCAGCTGCAGCTACAGAATGTCAAACTTCTATGGAAAAGTGCAAGGTGGAGATATGAAAAGATAAGCATTATTATGAATCTAAACTACTGTAGATTTCTTGTCTAAAACTGGTCATCAATTTGATGAAGTGGCAATGACTGAGCCCCAAAATCTCAGCCCGCAAGAATAAAGCAATTTGGGCTGTGCTTATGTGGAAATGAGGAAGAGCTTGGGCTTAGATTTTGAAGCCAAAGTGTACATTGAACCGACCTCAGGCTCAAGCTGTGGCATGGCCTTCTGTATATGCAATTCACACCGGAATTGGGCCGTAACTCAATACCCCCACCAGCCCCACCCAGATTTGCACCCATAGCTGAAGTTTCACAATTGTCTAATCTTTGGATGTTCACCACAAACCAAGGTTTTGTTTCTAAGAAATGGGCTGCGCAGTTCCCCACCAAGTCTCATTCATCGCCCCCATCTAAAATCCTATGGGGCTGTTTATTTTTGTATCTAAATCATCCATTTTCTATCCATAAAAGGTCCTCTCCCCCATTGGCTAACATTGTCCTCGTTTTTAAGCTCAGCCCCAGTTTGGTTAAATAGTGACTAAAGAAAGACACTAAACATGTAAGAAAACTGAGTTAGTGATGTATCTGTGCTGCTAAGAAACTGATAACATATAGCTTCAGAAACATTACATGACAAATGTAAACCTGCCTGCCTCAAAAGCTCTAGACTACTACAACATAACCAGCAGAAAATACAATCCCAAAGCCTATACACAGAAAGATGAAAAAACCTAAAGAATTGTCAGTCATAAGCAAACAGAGGGAGAATGAAGGAAGTGTCCTAATACAAGAAAAGCATATGAAAATGAGATTTTTATGGATCCATCCATCCCTTCTCCTAAGAGTATCCACCACCACCCCTCCTCCACTTGGGGAAGGCATTATCCTCTTGGTTGTTCCTGAAAGCGCAGCATCCAACAGAGTAGACGATAACGAGGGCGACGAGGATGATGATGTTGACAACAGCAACCTTCTTCCAGTCCCGCTTTAGGTTCGCGAGGACCCCTGCTTTGCATGACTGGCAGTTGTAGCATAGTGTCTTCTGATCGTTGTCCCATGCCGTGCAGTCTGAGTCTGATGGGTATGTGGATCCATCTGGTTTGGTCCAGTGAGTTGCATTCACGTATGTGAAGCTGCACTCAGTGGGTGGCTTACAGCAACCAGACTGCACATAAAGAAAGATGAACGCACAAGAAGTAAGAGAATGGAGCTAAACAGGCTTGTAAGGTCTTATTATTAAATTTAGTAAGAAGCCCATGAATATATCTAATTCTAAGTTCTAATCTATGTAATGAACAGCAACATCTTTGGAGAAGATCAAGTGCTTGGATGATAATGGCTGGGGTTTAGATTTATCTTCAGTACAAGATGATGGCAATTTAGACATGTTGTCAAACACAATCACAATTAATAGAAAGACACCTGATGGTTAGATTTGTTGAAAATTGATGGCTGCAATGGCAGTCATCAAGGGGGGTATAACTAGCGAAATTCAACCTCAACCCATAAACTATGATCTCTTCATGTTTGTGTGGAAAGAATCTCTCCTATTGTGAAAACCTAATCCCTCACAAATCAACCCATAACAGGGACAAAATAACACACCTGGGTAACAAATCAATCCCTCACAAATCAACCCATAACAGGGACAAATACCATACCTGGGTAACAGGTGGTTATTTTCAAAAGCTTTGAATTTAAATTTTCAAGAGCAAGAGTGAAGTGCACCCCAAGGATAATCCAGTTACGAGAAAACTTGTTTAACAGGTATCATGACTCAAACCCACAACCTCATGGTTGAGGCAATTAGTACCTCCCAATCAGTGTAAACTTAGTAACCAAATTCCCATTTCAAATATTTTCATGATGAATATCTTTTCCACTGCACATGCAGGAGCTCCCCCCATTACAAATATTTTCTTGATGAACCACTGCACTTGCAGGAGCTCCTCCTTGTGTGATGTCTGATTTTTATGGCATTGAGCAGGGTATCATCGTGTTTTTACACTTCTACTCTCAATATGATTTGAGAGGGAGGCTTCAAAATAATATTATCCCCCCCTCACGCAATTTCTGATATTTCTAATTTTTAGGGCATTGAGCAGGGTATCATGTCATTGTGCCAAAAATAACGAATTGACTATGAGAAACCACCTTATAACTTCAATCTGAGAATCAAAACCGACCATACATAGTCCTCCTATAAATCGACTAACTGACAACACAAAATATCAAATCATGAATGGTACTTATTGGAAACTGAGGAAAAAACCACATGATGGGATCCATCAGAAATCTGGGTAAAGATATGAATGGCCAAAAAGAACCCCAAAACTAATTTTTAGGTCCCATGGTCACAAAACCCTTGCATGAAAGCTTCCAGAGAAGGCAAAGTATCATGCAACCAAGTATAAAACAACAACAACAACAATGATGATGATGGTAATTTCAAGAATCTTCATCACTATAATTCAATGAAAGGCCAAGGGATGAATTCCAAAAGGGGAAAAAAAAGAAAAGAAAAGAAAAGAACAGAACAGAGCAATCAACAGCTGTAGAATAAAAAGAAACCGATGTGGAAAAAGAAGAAGCACTTCAATATTCCTGGCGGTTTCCTTAAGAAATTCAGGTACGCAAGACCCTCGGATGGTGGAAGTTGAAAAGGGGCCTCAAACAAAATCAAAGTCTCATCACTTCTAACTAACTACAAGTAACTGAAACATGAACACCGTTACAAAACTGCTGTCTGAACACAAGAAATGATGACTTCTCTTCAGGCAGTTTTTGTTATCATATGAAGTAATTCATTTCATATCAGAAACCCAGGATTCAAATGTCCCCCTAAATCCCAAAGATACATCTGAGAAGAAAGGACTAAATTCTTATCACAACTTAACCTTGTGCGAAACAAACCCTACTTGTGAAAACCAGAATCTAGACACAAGAAAAAATCATCCATATATCCACATAAAATAGATGAGTATGCATAACCAGGAACATAAATAAACGCATAGATTTTGTACAAAAACACATGAAAAGGAATCAAAACCAGAAGCCCAACATAAAGAATCTAAACCAAAATCCATCAGAACACAGGAAAGATCCAAACATTCTTTGGGCTAAGATAAAACTTTTCTTGAAATGTTGTCAAACTTTACAAGAAACATAAATGTTTCAGGCATCATCCAAAGAGAAAATCATGAGGAGGAGAAAACCCAACAAAACCCATGTTTCAGTCATCATCCAAAGAGAGAATGACAAGGAGGAGAAAACCCACCAGAAAAAACCCACCAGAACAAGCCCATGTTTCAGTAATCATCCAAAGAGAGAATGACAAGGAGGAGAAAACCCACAAGAAAGGATAAAAAAAAAAAAACATGTTTCAGTCATCAAACACATGAAAAGGGTAAAAAAGAAAGAAAAGAAAAACCCATCTTAAAAAACCCAACAAAAAGCATGTTTCAGTCATCAAACACATGAAAAGGGAAGAAGAATGGAAGATCTGGGAGACAATGAACCTGGATAGGAGACAAATTCCTCTTATAAAACACAGCCTCTGAATCTTGAGACTCCCCAAGTTTCTTACAAATGTTGGTATCTGCCAAACAGCTCTTGATCTTCCTCCAGTTCTTGGTGTTGTTAACCCTCTTCTGCAGCCAATTCGAGTAGTCCCCCAACCTATACTCCTTGTATCCCTTCCCGGAAACAACCTGTCCAGCACCCTTGTTTGTAACAACAAAGGCGAAGACGGTGAAGCAGAAGAGGAGGAGGATGAGGAGGAACATCACAACTAGATAGACCCAGAGAAGCCAAGTCACGCGACAACAGGCGCCGATGAGGCCGGCCAAGGACACCACCATGAGGAAGACGCCGAGAGCGATGATGGGTCCGTCCAAAAACTTCTCACAGTCGGTGCTGGCTCTTGTGCTGAGCCATATTCCTCCGCCCAAGATGGGAATTGAGAGGAGGAAGGTCACGAAATTCAGGATTCCGATGAGATTATTGCTTATGCGAAACATCTTTGCCTGTGTATCAGAAAGAGAGAGAGATCGGAAAGAGAAGCAAGAAGACCCAGAAAGGGCTTAGAGAGAGAGAGATCAGAAAGAGAAGAAAGAAGACCAGAAAGGACTAAGAGAGAGAGAGAGATCGGAAAGAGAAGAAAGAAGACCAAGAAAGTGATGAGGGAAAGAGAGAGAGCGAGAGAGAGAGAGAGAGAGAGAGAGAGAGAGATGAGAATGAGGGGAAAGAGGAAGAAAGGGAAAAGATTTATAATGCCGTTACCGCTAGCCGTTGAAGGCGGTTTCAAGGAAACAGAGTGATTTTACTTTGCCAGGAAAGTTCTGCAGGGAAGGGAAACTTTACATGGTGTCCCGTGTCCTTTGTGGGTCCCACATTTACAGATGTTTTTAAAATACGGAATGTGAACGGGGTCCGCATCCTTTACCCAAAAACACAAGAGTGCAGCTTCATGGGCCAACCTTTTGAAATATCTAGCCGTAAAATAAATTAATCTCTTTTATGTTTTTCAAAATTCTATTCGTATAATTACATTTTGAGATTGACCATGAATAAAAATATGATTATCGCAATCTCATGCATATTCACTTGTCAAGGTATTTTTTTTATAGGATTTTATCCATAAACGCCCTATAGGATCTCACACCACTGATGAGGTCCCAAAATCACCGAATAGACGGGAGGGGTGCTCTCAGTGTGTTTTTGTCTTCTTCTTTTTTTGTCATTTAATGATATTGTCAATATATATCATTCTGTCATTCAACTTTTCTTCAATATGTAATTGTCTTATTTGTTGAACACAACAAAATGGTCGATATCGACCATATAGTGAGAAAAAAAAAAAAACTAAGATAAATCTTCTGCAAGTCAACTTGCAAATCCTCTGCCCTCGCCTCCTCTCACTTCCCTTTAGGTCGTGTTAGACAAATCGAATTTCTAGTTTTTCATTTCCTCCATTTCTCTCCACTACCTGTTTGGATTCATTGAATCTCTCCCCCTCTTTCTTCTCCCCTCCCTCCCTTTCTCCCAATGGCATTTCATCGAACGTCTTCGACCTTCTCCTTCCCTCGCTACGTTTGTACAAACGAAGAAAGCCAAATCTTGTGGACCTTCAACAACATCCTCCAACGCCAGAAATCGAGTGACTTCCTCATCTCCATCGCCTACTTCTCCATCCCTCTCGAGCTCTTCTACTTCGTCTCCTGCTCCTCCATCATGAATCTTCCTCCAATTCGGCGCCTTCATCGTCCTTTGCGGCCACACTCACTTCCTCAATGTGTTCGCTTATACACCTCACTCCTTCTATTTCATGCTCTCTCTCACAATCTTGACCACATCCATCACATCCACCGCTCTTAAGCAACACCAACAACCAAGAGAGAAAAACTCAATTTCTATTTGAGTTTTGCAAATCGAAAGCAACCACCACAAAATGGTCGATATCAATAATATCGCTAAATGAAAAAAAAAAAAAAAAAAAAAGAGACAAAAACGCACCAAGAGGACCCCTCCCGTCTATAAGTTGATTCTAAGACCTCATCAGCGATATGGGGTCAATGGGGCTTTTGCCTGTAAAATCCTTTTTTTTTTTTACTAAAAGGTTGATCTTATACAAGTCGGGGATAGCCTAAGAAAAAGGCCAATCATACTATATAAAAATCCATGTTCAGGTAAAATTTATAGATATCCTATATGCGGGCGATTGTTTTGAGCACTCGAATTTTTAATAGGTGGGCTCCTATGAAATTTCACTCTACCCCTTAATTAGTTCTCAGAGTCACAGCTTCAAGATATTTCAACTCAATTTGAAGGTATTCACATGGATATTGAGGGGATTTGGATCCTCAAAGGCTTTAACCAAGAGAAATCATGAGTTCAACTTGTGGAACTCCACAATGGAGCCCATCTATCAAAATTTGAATCAATTAAAATAAATGTCTTCCAAGTATATGATTGATATTTGATAAAAGAAAAGTGATTAATAAAACCTTAAGCATATTCATTATCACATTTTCCATTAAACAATCGAAAAACTCCAATTAATATAAAGTTTGAGAACACGCCACTATACATGGAGGGCATTTGTTTTGAATGGTTCAGATTGAGGTGCACCCCACTTTAGAGTTCTACTCTTTTAACTCAATATATCTCTAGGTTAAACCCTAAGATCATCCACACATCTTTAGGCAGCCCAAATATTATTAGATCATTACCATTAACTGACTTTCTATACTACTGAAAGTATATTGAACCTTTTAAAGTGAACATAATGGTCTAATCAGGAGAAAATAGAAGCCAAAGGAGGTCAAATAAAAAAGACTAAATGACAAAAAGTCCAAGTAATAATTCTTTGTCTTGAAAAGGCACTGAGAGAGTAGTTTTTTCCCCTCTTTTTGGTAAAAAGAAGCAGTTTTTGCTCTCTTTTTTTTATATGAGAATTTTACCGAAAAAACCTAAACTGGGTGAAGACAAAAAAAGGGCCTTATATATCAATATAAACCATAAAATGCCTTCCCACCACTTTTTTATTCTTTTGTTATTCTGCATCTGCTCTCGTGTCATCTTCTTTTTCATCTGCGTTCAAGGTTGCTATTAGCTTTCACGAGATTGATTTGTCCCCGGTGCTTTTGATTGTTTAGATTACTTTCCTACAAATGAATCTCTTAGATTGAAACAAAAACCCTCAACGGATTTGAAAAGAAGGAAAAACAAAAAGAAATCTTTACAATCATCGATAGTTGTGGTCATGGGGGTTTGAACAAGCTTCCGATTCAAGGATTTTACATATCTCGTTTTTGGAAATTGGAGATGGTTGCAAGGAAAGGAAGAGAGGACTGGGGTGCATGTGTTTGTTGGGTGTTTGAGTTATGTTTTTGAAAAAGAACTAGAAATGAGAGAGAGATGGATTGTCTTTGGATGTAAGTGAGCGCTTCACAGTAGTTACCATGTTGTAAGTGAGTTGATCAAGTTTGTTTAGTTACTTTATTTGCAAGTTCGAAAATTATTTGAGAATGCAAGGTGGGTCCTTCCTCTGTGAGGCCCATCAGAAGCAAAACCGTGAGGCCAGTGGGCTAAAGCGGACAATATCATGCATGGGTATGGGTGGGGCATTACAAATGGTATCAGAGCCGACTCTCGACTAGTTCTAGTGTGGGTCCCCTGCCGTGGTCTGGTGTAAGTGGGCAAATCTCCATGTGGGCGGGCCAAGAGGGCTGGCAGGCTACCGATATTGGCAGGCTACTGCATAGGGACGTGCAGCCTTAAGGAGGGTGGATTGTGACGCCTCGGAGTCCCACATCGACTATAGAGAGGAAAGTGAATGGGGTTATATGTAAAGCTTATACCCTTTCCTTGCATGAGGCCTTTTGATGGGTTGAGACCCATCAGAAGCAAAACCGTAAGGCCTGTGGGCCAAAGCGGACAATATCATGCATGGGTAACCGAAGAGTGAACATGAAAAGTGGAGAAGAAGGTGATGCAGTGAGGAGCGATATCGCAACTCAAGTATACCGTATACAGGTGAGTAAGCGATATCACTACTTGGCAAAAAGAATAAAATAGAAAAAAAAAATTTGAAAAAGGCCTCTATAGGACCCGACCGGGGCATAAAAAAGCTTTGAGCACCTTTTTGGTCTTCACCAAATTTTAATGAATCTTTCCAGTAAAATGTCTTTTTTTTTTTATATTGAATTTACCGTTTACTTCACAATATTTAACAAGCAAAGGCTTTTGAGACTGACAAATTATAAAGTTGAGGCGATTCATTTCTCTATGTGATCTTTAATCTTCATTTCTAGTTGGCACTCTCTTGTGGCATTTTAGGATTTTCACTTTCCATCCTTCTAAGAATAAGAAGTACCTATAAATCCCAAGAATTATAGTCTAATATATCTTAACCAATGTATCAAACATAATACCTAAATGCCCCCTACACTCTGTTGAATGATCATTTTTTTTTATTCTTCCAATGGGTTTCCAATGCAGGAGATATCAACGGTCTAGATTATCAGCTAGTTGCCTCCAAATGCAAAAATCGTGGCATCAAAAAAGGACTATTTTGAATCTGTTTCTTCTGAGGAATTCTTTTAAAAGTGACTACGAATGGACCAATCAAGGTCCTTCATGTCATTTTACCGTTGAAAAAAATCCTTAGATCTATCTCTCAATTCTCACACAACGCGGTTAAGTTATGAAGACCGACACGCGGAAGGAATAAGCGTCTACCAGACAACATCTAAAACGTGTTGGACGGTGCCTACCTTATCCACGTGTACAACAAACATAGATGTCTTGACTTGAAAGTATGTAGTCAACGCGATGGCTAGATTAAAAAAAGATGCCTGTAAATTATGATGGGGGTTAATCCATTTCATGTGGCAGCCCAAACTATCCAAAAGTAAATGTTATATATATGGGTGGGGCTCAACTTAAAGAAAATCTAAATTTCTTATGAGCTTTAAATAACACTCATTATCTTCTTCAAATCTTAATAGTTAATATTTCATGTAAATTTTAGTAGGTCAACTGTTAGATTGATCAATATATACCTTGACGAACATAATAATTGGTGTTAGGGTTGAAAATCGATTTCGATTTTCAAAAGGTTGTCCCCCACCCATGTACTTAACTGTGACACTGGACCTACTAAAAAGGATATCTTCTTAAATGTCCAAAATTCTCCTATGGAAGACTATGGAGTAGCTCAAAATTTTAATGAATAGTTTAGTTGTTTGATTTGATCAAGTGGCCCCATTTGCTAGATCTTTTTAAACCTTTGAGACGTCGGTTTGAGACTTTCATATGAATACACCTGTCACCATATTATGGTAATGCGACGTAATGGAGTCTATCTTATGATTCATCAAAACTTTCCACACACTGAAGATTTCCTAAATTGCATTAAATTCAATGTTTAACCCAATTCAAATGGGATTGGACTGTTGGATTCAAGTCTATTTTCTTCTTTCAAAGAAAGTCGCTAAACTTGTAGACTACAAATGAAGGATTTAAATTCATGAGATTGACCCAAATTTAATATCTAAGCCCATCCAAGATGGCCTTCTTCATCTCCCTAGGTCCATAATCAATGGGGCCCTAGGTGGGCCCCATCAAGTTACCTCTCACAATAATACGGTGAGCAGTATGCATAGGAACACTGCCCCCGTTTACTTTTATTACGGTTTCTACTTTTTAACCTTTCTAACTATCCATAACTATAAAAATTTTTTTCTAGTATAACTACAAAAACTAATATATAAATCCTGATTATACCAGCCCTGTAGCCTACAATGACTCCACCTAGCAAATCCAACCCACTTACCATATACATTGACACTTTGCCAAATTTATTTTCATATTGAGTTAGTCACAGATTATTGATCTCATTTGAACACATGCTAGAAAATTTTGCAAGGAAGATCGAGATAATCTTTGTTAATACAAAAAAATTAAAATCAAAGAAGATTATATCAAAGAAAATCAAAGAAGATGCCTAGCAAATCCTTGCAAAATTGTTGTCTTTTAAATTTTCTTTGATTTTCAAAAGGTTTCCCTTGTTGTTGTTGGTTTTATAGCATTGAGATAAAATTTTTGGGTATGTTTGTTCACATTAGAATATATGAAAAATGAATAGACAGAGTGATGGAAAATGAAGATTTAAAGTGGATCCTTAAGAATGTCCATGAAATAGCATCTTTTTTTAACCTAAGAAAATGTTATTCGATATTTATTTTTGGTGTTCATACAAAGGACCATTGTGATTATAAAGGGTTCTAGTTTGAAAAAGTCTATATGGACCGAACATTGGGACCGGTCCTTGGACGGATCCCAACGACTTTTGAGTAGCAGCAGCGTGAATTAAAAATGGAGATGTGCTTGTAAACGAAACTGGTTCCTCTAGTGGCACAGGGCCTAAAAAAATCCCTAGGGTTGAAGTACGAAAACTAGAGAGCCCTGTCACATGGACCGAATTGGGATCCATCCGAACATTGGGATCCGTCCAAGAACCGGTCCCAATGTTCGGTCCATGTGACAGGGCCCTCTAGTTTTCGTACTTCAACCCTAGGGATTTTTATAGGCCCTGTGCCACTAGAGGAACCAGTTTCGTTTACAAGCACATCTCCATTTTTAATTCACGCTGCTGCTGCTCAAAAGTCGTGGCTTTTTGGATCTTTCGTTCAAACGAACAAAGAAACGAGTGAAAAGGACAAGGCATATCTTCCGCGTGGCTGGCAAAATAGTCTGTACCAGCATACGTTGGAGTTGGTGGGTTTCCCTCGTTTGTCTGGATTCCAGGAAAGTGACATTACCATTACCAAGTCGTGCGTGTGTGGAAACTCTACTGATATCGTGTACAGATAGGCATGCTGGACGCCACAAGTTGTAGATGATTATCTACATGTTTCAGAGGACTTTCCTATGCAGGGTTGTCAATTGCGAAATTTCACGAAATTTGGTTGCGGATCTCTCAAAAGTATGTTTTATAGTATGTAGTCCAAGTCATTTTTTCATTGAGGCAATGGTCTCCTTTAAACATTAAATAAGTTAAAAAGACAAAAACGCTCTCTCTTTATATACTCTATACGTTACCAAACACGCACCGCTTTAAAATATTCCGTCATAAACTCCGAAATCCAAGTAAAATAAGATTCTGGAATTGAAGATGAAGGAAACTGTAAAAAGAAGCAAAATCAACTCATCGATGACCTCGGGCAACCGAATCCTCTTGACCTAAGTTTAATTGAGTTTGACATAAGTTTATCTAAGTTTTGGTTGGAATTTATCTTAGCTTGATATGAAATTATTTGACTTTGACATATATTTATCTAAGTTTTATGTGAAGTTATCTTAGTCTATGATCAATTAAACAGGACTTTAAATGAATTTATCTGTATATTACATGATTTTTCTGAGTTTGATTTCAATTTAACAACGTTTGTTATCAAATAAATAAGATTTCAAATGAAGTTATGTGACTTTAAAACGATTTTCTCTAAGATTTTACTGAATTTATTTGAGTTTCTTATGAAATAATGAGTTTGGTATGAAATTAATTAGATTTCGCATGATTTTATTTGACATTAAAATGTATTTAAATTGGTTTTAAATCATATTTTTTTGAGTTTGTTGTGAATTTATCTAAGTTTTGTATGTGTTATCTGACTTTGGCATGATGTTATCTGTGTTTGATATGAATTTTTCTAAGTTTGATATGAATTTATTTGTATTTGCTTTGAATTAGTCTGAGTTCGATACGAATTAAGTGAATTTATCTGAGTTTGCTATGAATTTATCTAACTTTGATGGGAACTTATCTAACTTTGGCGTGAATTTATATGAATTTATCTATGTTTGAAATCATAACCAGTTTAAAAATAAGTGTTTTGCATGTGTTATCTGACTTTGGCATAATGTTATCTGACTTTGGCATAATGTTATTTGTATTTGGTATTAATTTTTCTAAATTTGATATGAATTTATTTATGTTTGCTTTGAATTAATCTGAATTTTATACGAATTAAGTGAATTTATCTGAGTTTGCTGTGAATTTATCTAACTTTGATGGGGACTTATCTAACTTTGGCGCGAGTTTATATTAATTTATCTGTGTTTGAAATTATAGCCAGTTTGAAAACAAGTGTTTTGTATGTGTTATCTGACTTTGGCATAATGTTATCTAACTTTTGTATGATGTTATCTGTGTTTGGTATGAATTTTTTTAAGTTTAATATGAATTTATTTGTGTTTGCTTTGAATTAATCTAAGTTTAATACAAATTAAGTGAATTTATCTGAGTTTGCTGTGAATTTATCTAACTTTGATGGGAACTTATCTAACTTTGGCATGAGTTTATATAAATTCTCATAGTCAGTTTGAAAACAAGTGTTTTGTATGTATTATATGACTTTGGTATGAATTTTTCTAAGTTTGATATGAATTTATTTGTGTTTGCTTTGAATTAATCTGAGTTCGATGCGAATTAAGTGAATTTATCTGAGTTTGTTGTAAATTTATCTAACTTTGATGGGAACTTATCTAACTTTGGCGTAAGTTTATATGAATTTATCTGTGTTTGAAATCATATCCAGTTTGAAAATAAGTTATGTCACTTCGATATGAGATTATCTAACTATATTTGGTTTGGTATGACTAGATTTAGTTTGAATTTATCTAGCTTTGATAAAAATTTATCAGAATCTAATATTAAATTATCTATGTTTGAAGTGAATTTAAATAAATTTGTTATGATTTTATTTGACTTTGCTTTGGATTGTGATGAGTTTGATATCAGATTTATCTGAGTTGTATATTTATGTTGTCAGCCAAAAGCACCAAAAGGAGGGAAGATGATAAAAAAATAAAAAAAAAAAAAAAAAAGAAAAAAAAGCAGCACTAAGCAAGCCACTCTAGACAAAATTCCATCAATTGTCGTTCCCTCTAATTTAAAACTTAAAATTTGATCAAAAACTCATCTTACTACATTTAAATTGGAAATATAATTTAGGAAAGATGGTGAGTTGGAGCTAAAACCCAGATTTAAATTGCATGACACTCATTTAAGTGGTTAGAAGGGCAAATGAGTCATAAAAAATTTGATGTCTCATGCTTAGGGACCACCGCCTGAATTAATTCCACGCCCAAGGGACTGTAAGCCTTAAACATTAATGCTATGTACTAGAGACTTTATAACACGGTACTGAGAGATCTCTCCCTAATTTACCCTATTTTTTTCTCTTTCCCTTGGGACACCGGTTTAGACAGCATGGGACCCAGCCTTTTCATTTTGGGGGACTCAAATAGTTTTTTTTTTTCACATGGGAGTGGTAGTTGGGTCTTGGGCCCAAACTCAAATTTTTTTTTTGCATGATTTTCATGTGGATTTCAAGGTGGACCCAAGATTCTCATATGTGATTTGAAAGGTGTTAGGTTAGATGGAGGGGACCCACACCAAAACTATATATAAATATATATATATATATAGGTTTGCCTTTTGGTTCAGGTGTGATACTTCAATTTGAGGATCTATTGGTCTCGTTCCCTGATGTGTGTGTAACTACCATGCCGACACCACTCATATATATGCGTGTTGGCAATCCCTGGCCCAAATTTGTTTGCGAATGAGCCATAATTTCACATGTGCCACCGAGTTCACTAGGCCGGGTCAGACTCATGTTATTACTTATTTTTAACTCCTAGAAAGGGTTGGCCGAGTGGTCAGGACCACGGTTCTTCCCTCTTCCAAAATTAGAGATCTTGGTATCGGCCCCCCATTTCCCCATTCTTCCGGAATCAAAGGTTGAGTCCACTAGTGTTGTCACCTTCGGGCATGGAGTGTTTACGCGGCTTCCCTTTGGGCTCGGAGGGAGCCCAGAAAAATTAGTCTAGTCCAAAGAGTTAGTAACACTCCGAAAAGAAAAAAAAAAAAAAAAAAACACTCTAACCTAGGAAAGTAAACCCGTGAGATTCCATAGAAGAGGACTCAGATTGATAGATTAAGATAGTTTATTCTTCCATCTGCAAAATTAAAAAAATAAATTTACGCATGTAAAATCTTGCAAGGACGATGACATCCTCTGTTGGTCCCACTACTATATATGGCGTGGTTGCTTGGAACGGATATGCTGACTATTTTTTCTTCTCTCTCTATAGAAAATATTCGCGGCATCGTGCACATCAGCACATGTCCTGCAATGCTTTTGCTATATGACAACAAGTAGGACACTGTTACAAATTACATACAACATTTTTTTTTTTTTGCTTATATATCTGAGGAGGGCATAACCTCCAGGTACTGCCTTCCCCACGCACCGGGTATATCAAGCTTTTGCCTGGACAAGTGGCCGCAAATCGAAAAAGCGAGTTCAAATCATAATCTTTAATTTTTAAGCCGTGGTACTAGCTATCTGTGATAAGCTTGGATTACAAATTACATGCAACAATCATTGGGTTTTTGAACCACCCAAAGAATATACAAGTGAGTAATCCTTTTGGCCCCCTATTTTGCAGTGGGCTTGCTGACTGTGGGGCCCACCCAGATGGACAGTTCATCATCACCACTTGGGTGCTTGTGTGTTAAAGGATATACTTCTGATGGTGGATTTATAATCAACTAAACTTCCAAAACGATTTCTTTGATTAAAATAGGAAAGAGAGATTAATGTCTAGATAATAAATTGAGTTTCACACTTTAATCTCGTGGGAATCAAATACCGATCAATCTTGCAATGTTGACCATTTTTTATCATTGCTCACTAACGTCAAGGTTTGGGATGGCCCACTTTTGCATAGTCCATCTTATCCAAGTAAGAAAATATAGATGTTTTAAGACCTTTCCTTTTTAAAAGGTGCCTACAACATGTGTTCCTTGCACATGCAGACAAGGATATTATAGACAGGATCCTGAAGCCATATACAGGTTCAATTTGCTGAGTCACCCATTATGGACATGTGGGGTCCAGAAGTCAGTGATCCAAACTACTTATATGATGGGACCAAGCATAGATGACAAAGGATTGAGAAATAGTAATGGATTACAGTATGAACTTGAGTGCAACGATGAACGGTTGGGATGAGAACAAAGCATTGATCCCAAACACAGCTAAGCAAGGTTCAGAGAAAGAAAGAAACCTGAAATGGGTCCTGAATTTTGGCACATGGTAATGGTAGGTATTAAATCTGAAAAGGGTCCTGACTCTTGGCACATGGTAGGTATTTTAGTGCATATGTAGATATTTCAAAACTGTCCTCATAGTAAGAACTGGTGGTAAGAGATGTGAGAATCTTGCATTCCTGTTTTTGGTTCAAATCCGTATACCTTTTTTTACCCAAAGGTCGTGCTACCTTATCCAAGGTCTTTTTCCTTCATCAGAGAGCTTCCTCACCTGACCCGACCGGTGGCACAATGATAGGTTAAATGATATCAAGAGGGCCCATTTTATGGAGAATGGATGACTAGATTGGCACAAACTTCCCTTCATCCCTAACTTTTTACCCCGCTTAGAACTAAGTAGGTTGGGCTTAGAACTAAGTAGGAAAGCCATACGGTCAAAATCTTAATATATATTATTTGAAAAGTCGGACTATTGGTTACGAGTAATACTTTACCCTTGAAGAATCAGGCATCGATCCCTGACCTTGCGATACTAAGGTGTGCCAACACCACTCAACCAGGAGTGTGGTGGCGAGCTATTAGGGCCTGTTTGTTTAGAAGAATTGTAAGAGTTCTTGTGTGGGAGAACTCTGAGAACTCCAAATACTGCCCTCCAAAGTAGATTCTCAAATGCTCAACCCTCCTATAGTATTTGGAATGCAGAAAATCTGGGAATTTATTAAGGTTAAAAGTGCATTTTCATGTGGTTTGAGATTGCATTTGGAATGTCTAAGAAACAAGATGTTATATCATGTCATAAATCCCAAATGAGCTCAATTCCTTGTCAGAAATGCCTCTAACCAAATAGGTACTTAAACTTGAAGTTATTTGATCATGAATACCTCTATGTCTCTGTTTTTTTTTTTTTTTTTTTTTTTTTTAAATGATATACTTATGTATTCTTCACAAACAAATATGCCCTAAACCTTTTGTAGTCGGATCCAAAACCCTATGAATCATGTAAATACATCTGAATTTGGATCAAAATTCCTCATAGGTAAAAATTAAAAAAAAAAAAAAGTTTTGTAATTTGTTTTTAAAGAGACTATTGACATCCATACTTAGTAGGAACCTTTCCCCATGCCTGTCACACTCTCCGCGGAATAATTTGGAACGGTTCAATTTATGAATGCCCCAATTTCATGCTTCATTGAATTTTATGACAGACCTTAATTTCAGTGTATTTTGAATCTCTATTCATAAAGGTGTTTAAGATATAAAAGTCAAGTCACAATAGAGAAAGCTCCCATCTCAATAATTGAGGAACATAAATGGGCCCCACTCATAATGATGCCAATGAACTTCACATTTTCCATTCCCAACTTTTCATCCTGCATCTGTCCTTTTTCTACTTCCTTTTTAACTTTGATGGAAAGAGGATCGTCTTATATGGGATTTATATTTGATACTTAATCTCCTTTACATCTTCAGGCACAGACATCTCGTGGGTAATAGAAAAAATTACTTCTTATTAGTTACTCTTGACTTCTCTCTTGGAAAGAGGCCACCACTGTCCCATTTCAATTTGTAACAGCCTGTTGGACTAATTGTCACACTTCCTGTCATTGGGAGTTTGGGATGTATGGAATTTAATTATAGGCCTACCAACTGCTAATTCTAACCATTCAAGATGAATATCATCCGATAACATAATGTGTATCCGTAAAAACTACTTCTATATGAATTGGTCTTGTATAGTTAGCTAGGCATGTTCAGTTTGTCGAAGATATATCTCTACGGTGGTACTGTGCACCAGATTTAATCAAGCAGCATGTGACTGTGGATTATGCTATGGCTTCTCAGTAATATTATTTGAGAATCTTTTCTATGAAAAAAAAAAAAATAAATGAATTAGTCCTGCTGTAAAATTAGAAGTGCATAAGTGAAGTTCAGGGCACTATCTTGAAGATCCAAGCTGCTTAAATTCAAGCTGAAATATAGGTATGCCATTGTCTAGCTTGGATTTCTATGGTTATACACTACAAATTCAGTCATGATGAATGTTAGATTAAGATGATGACAATAAGATAAAGATATACTTGAAAGGAAAGTTGGAGGGTCGATGGGGACTTGTCACCACACAAAATTTATATCAAATGTGTCTATCATAACAGCATTGAACAAGTCCCATTTGTACGGTGGGGGGATGATATGGTCTTGTTATGGATCACACATAGATAGAGGGCCTGGTGATAGCAACTATCTGATTAAGGGTTGGGTTTCTTCTTTGCAAGATATTTTGGGGGGAGTTTTGATAAAAATCGGAAAATGGGGCATGGAGAGTATGAAGGTTCAAATTTTTTAACATCGACAACATTCTTATTAATTGGGAAGCTTGTATGGTGTGTGGGTCTTCTAGATCCATCAGTCTAACTAGATGGTGCCCACT
Organism: Camphora micrantha; assembly: GCA_003546025.1. Taxonomy (NCBI): domain Eukaryota; kingdom Viridiplantae; phylum Streptophyta; class Magnoliopsida; order Laurales; family Lauraceae; genus Camphora; species Camphora micrantha. The sequence goes on from QPKB01000002.1 coordinate 3,543,252, forward strand.
TTTGGAAGGGGTTCTCAAGTTTAATGTAGAAGGGGCATCTAGAGGTAAGCCGAGTCCGGCTGGTATTGGAGGAGTGTTTTGCAATTTCAAAGGTGAAGTTTTGATTTCTTTCTTCCTGCCGATTGGAATTAAAGAATCTAACGAGGCAGAGGTGCTTGCCATTCTATAGGCCTATGAGAATTTATTCCGGATCGTTAGGTGATAACTTGATTGTGGAAAGTGATTCATCTAATGCGGTTTCTTGGGTTTTACAGAAAGGTAGGGCTCCTAGGAAAGTTTTTTACATTCTCAATGAGAATAGAGTTTTATCATCTTCGATGCGGGTGGTCTTCAAGCATGTTGTCCGGTCGGCTAATACTACCACGGATTTGCTAGCTAAACAAGGAGTGGATAGATATGGTCCTTTTGTTGGTATTTGATTTTTTTAGTGTTGTTTCTTTGTATGCTATTTTCTTCTTGAATGAGGTTTGGCATAAGCCTTTTATACCTTTCCCCGTTCTTTTGATTTCTTTGTTTTGATTTTTTCTTGATTTTAATATGAGTTTCGTTACCGATAAAAAAAAAAAACTATCTGATTAAGGGTCCAAAATTTAATGGGGCATTGAACTTGGGGCCCTTAATCAAATCGTTATGAACATGATATCATGCCCACGTGGGACCCAGCCACAAATCCTCAACAAGACCTTGCAACCATTCTTACGACTTGTATGCTTCCACGTTGGGCGAAGTCAGCAATCCTAAGATTGTTTTTAGGGCACGTTTGTGTAGGTCCACAAAAATTTGTTTTGCAGAAATTCTCCTTTTCTGTGGAATTTTTTTCCCTTTCAAAACCCATCTCCCCATCATTCCTCCCAAATAGAAAATGTTTTTCTAAAGGAATTACGTAAAGTTTAGCTCATTTTTATGCTTTTACTCATAGAAAAGCAGCGGAAAAACAGCCCATAAACATTCCCCAATTGCAAGGGAATAGATGTAGGGTGCCAAATGCTCTGAGAAAGCCAGCCAGGGGTTGTCTAAGCCCAACCTACTTAGTTCTTCAATCACTATATAACTTTAAAATATAGGATCAGTCTTGTATCCAGATCCAAATATGGACCCTCTGCCCATGAAAAAGCTACATGGTTCTTGATAAACCATGGCTCAAATTGAACCCAACCCGTTTACATCGGAGGACTCCCCTTTCAGTTGATCATTGATAAAACCCCATATATACTACACCACCACTGGCAATCTGTGTACGGGGTAAGACCCAAACTGTTTGAAGCTAGGACCGCCATCTCATGACTGGACTTTCCAACCACTCAAACAATTTAAGTGTGGCTACGATCCTGGTCCAGAATCGCAGTAACGAATTGAGGTATTGGCCAGGCCAAAAATTCGATATGGTATCAGTATTGGTATCAGTTGCGGTTATCGGACCGCCACAGTCGTTGCGGTGTGAATTTCTTTTTTAATCTAGAAAAATTTAGCAAAAATATCCAAATAGTCCATAATATTAGAAAATGCTCGAAAACAATATTTTTTTTCCATTAGTAACAATAATAAATCAAAATATCGACCACCTTAACTCATGAGTCCTGTGTTGCTGTCTTCTCCGGTATTTCATAAAATGCGACCATTACTTTGAAAAATCCACGAACATCTCTATTTTGATATTATCCATAATGTCCTTGATCAACGCGTGCATGGCAAGGGATTAAAGATGTGTGTTGTCTTGAAATGGAATAAATAGAAAACAAATGATGATTAATTATTCACATTGAGTTGGGTTCGGTAGAGATTCTATTAGGTGTACAATTTGATCCATAAAACCCACCAATATGCTGCCATAAAGGAACCAAAATCCCAATTGCTACATGAATGGCCTGCAATCAGAGCCTACTTTTGACCTGTCGATGAAATCCAATAAATGTTATGTTGAAGGATGATAATTTTCTTAGATTAGATCAAACCTGATTCTAATTAAATTGAGGGGGCTAACTGTTAAACATGATTAAATTGACTAAAGTTCTATGATCTTTTCATGTTGTCCGAAGTTGACTCAATTGAAACTATAAATCTGATATCGTCAATCAAATTGGATGCCTGATGGTCAAGGTGGTTGCCTGAGATTTTTAGATTAATAAAGGTGTTATTTCCTATAAAAGAGAAAAATGGTAGGTTGTCATCTTTAATTTTCATGACATACAGGGGGTTGGATATAAATCTTCCTGTTTATAATTGTTTTGTGGCTGAGCCCTCATTAGGTACATTAAGCTGGATTTGGGCTAGGGGTGTTCCTGGCTTGAGCCAGGCCGGGCTGAGGCGTATCTAGGGCTTGCCTGACTTTAGAAACACATGCCCTTATCTGGGCGAATGCCCCAAGCCCGCCCATTTAGTCAATTTGCCGGGCTAAACCAGGCTTTTTAAGAGTTGTACAGGCATTCTAGTAATTGTTTGGACAAAATATCGCTTAATCATAAGCATTTCTTATTCGGGCCAGGACTGGTTTGGCTTTGGACTTTCTATCACTTAATCCAAGCTTGGCCAAATTAATAAATGGGCCAGTGGGACCAGATCGGGCCAGGCCAATTAGAACCCTTAATTGGTGCACTGTTTTTAGGATCGTCTGCTGTACCTGGGCTAATTTTCTGGCCTATTCCTGGACCAGCATTGTTTAGCAGGAAAATTCTTCAGTTTCATGGGCTGGATCCAGGCTTGACTATTAGGCCGGATGGCTAAATGGGACGAGCTTGAACAAACCTTCGCCCAGCCCAACCCAGGTCATGAACAGCATGGATAGCTTGTTATATTCTTGAATTTCTTTGCTATTGTTTCAAGGGTTTGGATTGTTTTCATCTTTCATAATCTTCATGTATCATCCATCAATCAAACCATCGGATAAAAAATTATGGATGGGATCTATATGCCCACGCAACAATATATCCAATTTATATTGAGCCATTGTAATCAAGACTAGTTTTCTTCATAGAGGTAACTTGATCCGGTGTCCCACAAATATTACTATGAGAACCATGCTGGGCTTGTGAATAGTACAGATTTGGGCCTGTTTCTGGGTCCACATCTTGGACCTTGGGACCTGGAAGAGATCCCACCCGATAAGGGTTATTGGAGGCTTAGATTGGAACAATAAATACAAGAACCTAATAGAAGCCCAAACCCATAAAGCATAAAACTTAGTACTGGGTCCAGCCCTACAATGGTTTTGAACCCTAAATCTGAATCTAGGACTGGCCCATTGAGCTATCGATCGGACAATTTAAAACCTGATGGTATCAGGTTGGAGGACAGAATGAGGCCAATTCAAGGTCCATTGGCAATGTTGTCTGCCCTTGGATCAGGACCATCCTACCAGTGAACCTTATTTTAGATGCACCATGATCCAAAAATGACAGGAGAGAATCAAATTGGTCATCAATCTCATTTCATCTTTCTGATGATTGTCAAACCAGTATGCATTTTAGCCATCCCATCTTTGTCTGAAGACCCACCAATCAGATATCTAATTGGATTGAATGCTTTATGGAGAATGACCCATTTACCTAATGCCCCAATTATTATATAATCCAATTCACCACTTTCATTGCCATTGCAAGGAATAAATCATGTAATATATGATATGCTAATATCAGAGGTCCATCATTGTTGCTAGATGGAGCCTGTATGTCACACAGTAAAGCAAAATAATTGACAACACACATTTTAACAGATTTTTGACTGGATCCTCCATGTGAATGGCCATTCCATTCCTGCTCATGTGAAGGCCCATCAAAGATGCATGGTTTCCTTTAGTAAATTTATTTGCATCTGATGGGTCATAATACGATATTATTTCATCATGCATGGTAAAAACATCTGTATAATATTACTTAATGATCTCTATGTTGATAGATTATTTTCCCACCCCATGGAAGGACAGCACACACACTCTTAACATATAGTACATAATTAGCTAAACTCAAGATGAAGATGGCTTATATATTCTTAATTCAAGTCGGTTACAGTGGACTTGAAATCATAGTTGTTAATATCGATTTGAACCTCATTTCACTCTGGCCTGCAAAATGAAAAGTTTCGACCGATTTGGGATTTCAGCGAAACTTTTCGGAATTACATTTCAGGAAAAATATAATATAATATATATACATATATAAGTAAAAAAAAAAAAGAAAAAGTAATAAATATAGATTTAATCCATTATAGTAATTTTTTTTGGAATTATATTTTGTGAAAATATAAGAAATACAAAATATATATGTCTATAAAAAGTTTAAAAAAATTAATTATGCAAAATTTATGGCGACCGAAAAGTAACATTTCGGCTGAAATTCCAAATTTCGGCCGAGATTAACCGAAATTAAAACCGAAAAGTTTTGGTTGAAATTTCGTTTCGGCTATTTGACCGAAACGAAAAATTTCGGCAATTTTAGCCGAAACGAAATGAAATTAATAACTATGCTTGAAACAAACTTCTCTTTATTCATGATACTAAACAAGTAACAGTCCTATGTGCCAGAAACACCTTATTTACCATGTCCTCCACCAGACCCAGATCCATATCCAGACCCTTCACCATGCCCATACCCAGACCCTGACCCACTTCCACGGCCACTACCTTCACCATAGCCGGAACCTGATCCTGAGCCATATCCACCTCCACCTGAGCCCGCACCAGAACCCGCGTAGGATCCTGCTCCTGAACCAGCATAGGACCCCGAGCCACCTCCAGAACCAGATCCAGACCCGGAGCCAGAACCAGAACCGGACCCGGACCCAGACCCGGAGCCCGAGCCAGAGCCAGAGCCAGAGCCAGAGCCACCACCCCCTAGGCCAACCCCAACTCCAACACCTACGCCAAGTCCCAAGCCACCACCCAGGTCCACACCCAAGTCTTTTCTTTCAGGCCTGCTTTCACTAGCAAATGCAAGTGAAAGAACACAGAGAGCTAAAACTAAGGCCCTGGGAGATGACATTTCTGCTATTGTGTAGTTCTTCTTCCTACTTGTTTTCATATGATGCCTAGGAAAGGTTCAGGGATGCATATTTATAGGCAGTTCTAGTGACTGTTGCTTCACTTAAAAGTGAGGGAATGTCAGAGTATAAATGTGAAAGGAGATGCACCACCTCTTCTGAAAAATATCAAGCAGTGGGCTTGCGCACACATATGATGATGGTTTGTGGGATGGTAGTGGACGTTTCGCTCCCCACCTGTCTGTTAACAAAAAGCTTGTGGTGTTTGTGATTGCCACATCCAAACGCACTAACAATGCCGACCATATCTCTACTATTCAAGATCAAGATCATCATGGGGAAGCCTAAGTAAGGAATGGTTTAGCGTGTCTGCTTCCATCCATCTTTGTTCATATTAATTTATTTAGTCCGTGATCAAAGTTGGAGAGAATCTCAACATATCTTTCACTTGAACCAGGAAGCCCATCCTCACAACTCCATTATGGGGCTCATATCTGAATTCCAAACTACTCAAAATCACTATCCCCTCTTCAATTAGTCCTGACCCAAATTTCAGTTCTAACTTAATCCAGGCCCACCATCAGATTGGAAATGACATGACTTTTTATTCCTGTGTTTTGAAGTAATCCATCTGAGTAATCAATTTGACAGTGAACACTTCTTGGATTGGAGTGAAATTCGACTGAGAGGCAATGGAAAAAGGAGATAATGATTTTGGGCGATTTCAAATGTACACTATAGTAATGAAGTCATAATAGAGGATCTGCACCCACTTCGTTTAAAAGTATTTGTGTCCTAAAAGACAAAGCCCTTAACTGAATATGTAATGCACCTTAGCATTATAGCACCTCAATGTGGGCCGCATGTTTGACTACATTGTCAGCTATCAGCAATGTCTAGCAGCCCCACTATCGCCCTTCATGGATCAAGATGCTGTCGACCATTTTCACTTGTCAAAAGTAGCAGATAGATGCGGCAAGGACCAAAATAATGGCCAGCGCATGAGGAGGCACTAACTTGAGGCATAATTCCATGATTCCTACTTGAACTTGGCATCATTATGATCAGTTTTCTATGGCTTACATGAAATTAAGTTGATCTGAGTGGTGATCGAAGTGGTGATCAGTTTTCTATTTTCTCCTCTTATAGTAATACGAGTTAATGTTTTCATTGTTGGTATACTCTTCTTCTATTATCTATTATTTGACACTCCTTTTGGCTTTTAAGCAACAATTGAACTATCAACAATCTCTAAAAACATATTTAAGGAATACGCTTTTGTCTTAAAATAGTGTGAGATTATAGGTGAGGAGCTACAAAGGCCATCAAAATATTCACCGTCTGATGTAAAATAATTCGCACTCTGCACTTCTCATTGCTTGGCCAAAGGAGATGATAATTGAAGGTTAGAAAACCCTAATTTAGGGTTTAAGGTCTCCAATCGGATCTCTAATATGTAATTCAAACAACACAATTAACAATCATAAAATCATCAAACAATCACCACAAGATTAGTGGCTCTGTACAACTCTTTCGCCGTACTACCCCACGTACATAAGCGCACACATACACACTCCACACTTTCTTATTTCTTACACTCCACACTTTCATATTTCTTCAATATGGTATCAGAGCATTTCTTCAAAGGGGTATTAAATTATATTTTCAACACATATATCCTTCATCCCTTGCATCTTTAATAATGTTGAACATGGAGCTAATTAAAACATGAATTCGTATGTATTCTATATAAACAAACAAGCATTCAGAGAAGAAAGATTCGCACAAAGCTAAAGTCATGAGTCTTGTAAAACGACCCAACCATCTTGGATTTACCACAGTTTCCATTCTTAGTAAGGAAGAGCTTAAGGTATGGTATCTTACCAAAGATGCCACCAACAAGTCCATTAGACTAGTCCTCAGCAAACTCTTCAGCAGTTTTATAAGGCTTGAGGTATGGCTCTTCAACATGTTTGTCTATATCTTTTTTCTTTTTTTTTAATCTATTTTGGTTTTTTCTCCTTCACGAACACTTTCTTAACTTTAAGAAATATCTTATTGTGTAATATTGATGGTTTAGATTTTATTTTTTTTTATTTTTTTATTTTAAAGATAAAATAAATTATGTCGATACTTTAAACTCATTTAACTATTTACACATCATTTATTTTTTATATATTAATATATGTCATGATGTTCTTGATATTATTGTATGATAGACTTATTTGTTATTATATTTATACTACTATAAATGGGGAAATGGATGGTTATGAATAATTACTTTTTTCTTTTTCTTTTATTTTTTAATTATTTTTTTATCTTTATTAGAAAAACAAAAAAAATCATACATTTGCAATTTGATTCAATTCACGGGTATAAATGATTTGCGATATGATTCATGGATTCTTTCCAAACACATCGAGCAAAGCGTCGGAATCGCTTCCTTTTCCACTGAAACCGGTGCTACACAAAAACCCCCTAACACAGCAAGAGGAGGGCAGCATATCACGCGGCCATTTCTCATAGGAGTGAAGAGGACCCATGCTATGAGTTCCAACTTGCAAGTCATTTAACAAAATAAATAAATAAATAAACAACCTTGCAAGTCAATTATACAGTGACAATGGTCTATGACTGTGAGACATGGGCTCATGACCAGTATGGGTGTTCAGGGCCTACAGTGGGCCGTGATGAGGCTGAGGGATATCTCTACTCATGGATCGACTATAGACACACAGGTCCGTGTACCGCCAAGTCCAACCAGGTCCGTGTGTAACTCGAGTCTGGCCCACCTCAAACATATCAAGCTTGAGCCTGCCCATGGCAGTCAATTAGGCTGGGCCGGTCTGGGCTGATCTCTATCACTTGTTTGGGCATATCAATTACTAACTAAACTACGAGCGCTATTTATTTGCGTAGGGCTTTGGCTTTCTATCACTTAATCCGAGCCCATCTCAAATTTTAGAACTACGTTCAGTCTGAATTTACAATTCCACAGGCCGATCCCGAAGCTCTGGCACATGAGCACCCCTACTCTTCTTTTTGAGGAACTTTGGTATATAAGTGTACTGCTCATCTTAGAAACCTCAGGAAAATGTTGGGCCCATTGTTTTAAAATGAAGCTTCAAACATGGTGTCAAGAAAAGTAGATATAGTGCTAGAGCAAGGTTGTTTGTATGATGAACCCTGATGAAAGAGGAGATTATTTGAGAGCCATTTAGGGATATTCACGTTTATTTCATTCTTTTTTACTGTTTTTAGAAATACAATTCTTAAATTCCTAAGAATTCAATCCCATGCAAGAAAATGGGCTCTAAAGAACACGAATTGGAAAATAAAAAAATAAAAAAAATTCTTTTCAGGTGTTTTAGATATAAATAAAAAAATAAAATAAAATATAAATGCTGTGAATTTGGACTACATTGTATAAGTTTAACTCATAGAAGATCAGTACCTTTCATTGCAGAAACCTGTGCATGGGACAAAAAAATCTCAGTTTTGGCCAGGTTCTAAAACCATGGTGGGGCCAGCTTGCCTACTTAAAACCTAACACTTGACAAACCCGATTACTATGATAATAGACAAGATCCTGGCAAATCGCTTGTTATCCAATCTTTGGAGACCATTTTTCTTTTTAGTCTTTATTTATTTATTTTGCTACGTATATTGGAGACTCGAACACATGCACCCTTTTTCACACACCGATGTCCCAACTAGCGGATCTACATCTGGGAACGCTAAATTTTTTAACTTTTGATCCAATGGATTACTTACAGGAAAATCAATTAGGCAATAACAAGGATAGAAGTCTCATATGTAAGACAATTCTACATCAAGTTCTGCTTTGTATACTCAATAGCTGCTCTCCCTCTATACACAAAAATTATCAAAAATACAACTGAAGTTGACAACTATAAAAAAACGAAGGAAAATTAAACAAAAGAACTATGATATTGCTGTGAACATTCGAGTATTCAACGAATCAATTTCTTATTGTATCACAGTGGAAGAAGCTCTATGGGGCTCCAAATATGGTTGTGATATGCTCAACAATTGTATCAGGTGTGGCCCAAGGATAGCCCTCTTGAGAAAGTGAATTACTATTCGATTAAGATGATCTTCATCTTCCTCGTGATTGTAACGAGGCCATGGAAAGTGAAGATGAATCTGATATAACAGTAGCCTACTTCCAATAAGGGTGATGATCTTATGAGGTGAAATTAATAGGCCCAGAGGAAGATGACCTATGTCCAAACTTGACTGAAGAAACTAGGCAGCACAATCAATTGAAGCTTGTGTCTTTCACTGTATATATGCTGCCTCAGTTTCTTTCTGCGTCAACTAGATCAATTTCAGCTTTAATATTCGTGGAGGCAGGCGCAGGCGTATCTGGTTCTAAACCGCCACGCTCTGTAGAGCAGATTCCACCAAGAGGTGCACAATTGATTGTTTGGAAATGTTGCGTATCATCTTCAACTTCTGTTACAACGACCCAGTCTCGCCTAGTAGGATTTGAACTAGTAGGCTCCTGCTCCACAGAGGCATCAGTAGGAGGAGAATTCCCACGATGTCTACTGACCAATTCCAGACTTCCACTGGATACTCTGGCCCTCCTGATGAATGAATGGTGGGAGAGGTCTCTCTCATCCAAATGCCTGATTATAGCAATGAGTCTCTTATGAAATGGGATATCAGAATTGCGGGTGAACAAAACATGCCTGTGCGCGTAAAGAAAGGAAAGCAGATAGTTGAAGAGAGCCAAACATGAAGTTGCTCCAGTGATAAGGAAGAGGCCCCAGAAACTGTCAAGTGTGAGGCTGTTTGACTCAGCAGTTGTAGGTTTGTCCCCACAAGTGGTTTGTTGCCCCACCCATTGCGCCTGATTAATATCCATTATACCATGTTCTGTGACGTACAAGATTTCCCTAGACAATTCCGGGACCAAGGGAGAACCTTTAGGAAAGACCTGATCAGTGAAAAGTAGATCACTTTGGTTACTAAGACCTCAGTTCATGGCAACAACTCAATTTGATTCAATATATATATATATATATAGGGAAGTTTCAAGTGCATCTATCTCACACCATAGGATGAGGGACACTTCCATAATTGGAAATTTCAATACAAATTACTATACATGGATGAGGGATAGATGCTGTGTTCATGTGCAATAATGAAAGTATCCCTCACCCTATGGTGAGGGATAGATACACTTGAGAGAGAGAGAGAGAGAGAGAGAGAGAGAGAGAGAGAAGTACTAACAAAGCCAAAGCCAGCAGTGTGGTAGATGGGCCCAACCATCTTGTATTTCTCACAGTTCCCATTCTTTGCAAGGAAGAGCCTGATGTATGGTATCTCATCGACGATGGCTCCAACAGTTCCATTCGATAAGGCCTCGGCATACTCTTCAGCACTTGTATAGGGCTTGAGCTTAGACTCCTCAACCTTAAAACTCTTCAAGAGATCAAACACATATGATCCTAGCATGTACCCCACATTGTCCCCGTTCTTGACCAGGTCGTCGACCTTGCTAATGGTTGGCTGAAGTCGTTGAATTGTTAGCAGTGAAGTGAGGCTTGCAGTGTAACTTGAACTTAGTATCCACACCACAAACACCCATACGATAACTACAAACTTAGACCTGCTGTGCACCAGCCTTTCCCCTACATTACATTGTCATCAAAATTAATCATTTGTTTAAAACTTGGCAACTAAACTCAGTAAGTCAAGTAATTCAGGCTAGTCGGGTGGTCATGGTGCGTTCAACTCGCCTGCCTGATCAGTTGCTTTCCAAGTCCGAGTCAACTCGCCCGACTGCCCCACATCATGAAAGTTTTAGAAGTGTGCCATATACAACGACTGTCAATGGGGTACTCGTAAGGGCTCAGACTTACTACTTAAAATTTAGGCCAAACTGCACGGTTTTGCCAAGGCCTTACAAAATCCATGCCCTCTTGAATTGCAACAAGCCCGAGTATTACCCATACCAGTGATAGCCACTTCTCTCCAACAGTGGATATCAGTTCAATTAAAGAGACTTTCCAGCCCCCCCACCACAAACAGTAGTGTGGTGGGGCGGTTAAAACAACAATCTAGCTATAGCCCATATATATGCACTAAAATTGGTCCATGTACATGACTTAATAAAAATGTAAGGAAATTGAAGTGAAATTAGTACTGAACTGTGTGCGAACACAAGAGTAGATAAGGAAAACCACAACATAACGCCAATTTGATGGTGCGGTGGGCCCCTAAACTCATCGTTGACTCGGTGCTCAAGTGCCCACACCACAAACCCGGTGAAGAGGAAAAAGAACCCAGTCATGAGCCACAGATCCAATCTAAGAGGCTTCAAGAAGATCCATGCCTTTCCCTTATCCTCCTTTGCCAAAACCAACATCATTACTCCTGACTCTGTGTAAGGTAATGTGAAATCAACAAAGTGAGTACGATTGGCTATAATTGTTACATCGCCCACCACTGCGTCGTAGTTCTGTTTTGAAAATTCCAACATACAATCAGTGAAACATAAGAAGAGAAATAGCATTCATCTACTCATAATTTTGAAAGTCAGTTCGGACTTTCATTAGGCCAGTGTTAGATTTATCATTGATTGGGGCAGTCCCATCCAATATAATTGTTTTCAAAGCCCAGGCATGGGCACAAACAAGGCTATGCTGACGGAAACACCCCAAAAGCATGGAGGCATGCAAGTCGGGTTGTGCTTGTAGGGTTGAGCACTGTGCATACTTGATCCTTAACCCAACCCATTTAAGTGCAGATCAAGTTTTCCTGACCAGTGATCCTCTGTTGTATATTGTGGATTTGGTTATGTGGGTCAAATGAACACGGGCCGGTTTTGGGTCAAGTTGGCAGGTTGAGTAAGATTTTGCCACCCCAAGATGCAAGAAGCGAGGTAGGGCCTTAATCCTACAAAGATTTAAAGACCCATCTACATTCTTAGCCATCTTGTGGAGTGGAGCCTCCCAGAGGATGATAATATTTTTAAGATGATGAAATTCCTGGCTCCAACTTTAGTAGTGTCAGTAGGTTTTTTATGTAAATTTTTAATCAAAAAGATGAGCCAAAACCATAGCTTTCCACAATTGGTATGTCAAATATCAATATATTATTCACAGAGAAGTAAGTAGCAGTAGTGAAAGTACTTTTAACTGACCTTAAAGTAGACTTGGTCAATGAGATCGTTGTAACTTCCTTTTGGCTTTCCATCTCCATCTTCAAAGACAAAAAACTCGCATTCAATAGCATATGGCAACCGCTCGACTGCAGCTTGGAACACATCTATGGAATACCCCTCAAATTTCGTTTGATTTGTCTCGGGGTCCAGCACCTGATTCACAAATTCAGGGAATCCATTCATTTTTGGCACGCCAATCTTCAGTTTCTTCCCACTTGTTGGTATCACCCAACCTTTGGGAACAGACGTAGAATCACCAGGCCATATAATTGGACTGAGATCATCTTTGGAATTTGAAAATGTTTTCTTACTGGCATTGAGTTTCTTGTTAAGTCCTTGAATTGGGGTCCAGAACCCCACCACTCTATCCCCTTTCCCAATCACATTCACTATTTCAAAGGCCGACGATTGCAGCTGCCCATTGTTTAGATTGAACTGGCCACTGAGGCCATTAAAATTTGTCTTTAATATGGCATCTCTAAGTTTTGGGCCCATCGCAGAGACACCCAATCTTGTTTTTTGCACTTTCTCAACTGCTTTTGCAAGAGCCCAAACCGCATCATACGCCCACATCCCAAAAATGTTAAGCTCCACTCTATCAAAGTTTGGATTTTCATTGAAGAATTTCCTTTTCCATCTCACCGTGAAATTGTCTAGCTCCCTTGAGTTTGGAAAATAAGGTTTTACACCCAAAATGCCTTGCATGGATTGAATGACTGAAGAATTCATGGAATCCAAGAGGTTTGCTAGCCCATAAGTTATGATCCATGCGTACCCTTCACTCATCATTCCAATCTCATTAGCCATGAGAAAGAGACGGGAGCTTAGAGAAGGCGATAAGTGCACAATGAAGACCCTAGTTTGCATTGTTTTCATCTTGTAGAGCTCTTTGGCTATCTGATCATCGGTCATCAGATGCGATAACACACACCTATAGGGTACGCGAGCTTCGACTTCTTGTAATGCGTCAATCAAGTAAGGTGTGACCCCATTTCCATTTGGGTTGTCTTCGCAAATTTGGACAACCTCCCTCCACTCAAAAGCTTTAACCACAGCAGCAATGGCTTTCACTTGGGAGGGGTCACTTACTGCAGTTTGTATGAAATAAGGCGTTTGAATGGTAGACAAAAGAGGGCTAGTAGTGGAGGAGAAAGAAAGGATGGGCACATTGGCTTTGGTTCCCAGTTCTGCTATGAACTGGACCTGGGAGAATGTTTGAGGACCTAAGATTGCTTTCACCTGTACATTGTTCAATAGGTCTAGAGCTGCAGTCACAACAAAAAAGAATAAAATATGGTTGACAAGTATGTAAGAAAAAGATGCATATGGAAAGAGTAATGAATTTAACAAGTTTTTTTTTTTTTTTAATAGGTTAGCACTACTCCATGTTATGGCAAATGACTTGCAACACATATTTTTGTGGTGTCTAATGTCCTCAACTGGGTCCCCTAAATACTTCTTAGACCATAGACAGATGGCACTTGCACTTACCTAGTTGTGAGCGGGCCTCTCAACCCGGGTGGGAACAGATTGGGGTCGATGACTTGCCGGTAAGACTTGATACTATTAAGGGCGCGTTTGGTAGTGGATTTTTTTTGTTTAATAAAAGTGCTATAAATTCTTAAATCTTAATCTTAGCCAAGTTTGGACTTTGACATGGTCCAGCCCAATCCTCACTCAATTTATAGTTTAATTACTTTACATGATTTTCAATGGATTCTAATATATATATATATATATATATATATTTATATGTGCATATAGTACATTTGAAAGTGTTGATCCGAAGAACAGTGGTTTCAATTCAAAAAACATATAATTTAATTTCTTTAATTGTCATATTTTAAATTAAAAAAAAATTAATATCAAATTCGACTAAATATGCACCCATCATGAGTTGGGTTTGGCATCATAGATCATAAATCCGTCATGATTTAATTTGGAAATTGAGCGGATTCCAGTTTAGCAATCCCAACTTGTGTCAAACTAAATCCATTGCGCGCCATCCTGTATCATCCACTGTCTGTACCTATCTTATCTAATGAATATGTGGATGTCGTTTTGTTTAAATCACAGCCTCTCAACAAGAAGGACAAACCATAATTAACGTCAACATAGGTGAGTCTATTACCAAGAAAGAATCTAAAAAAACAAACATATAGGTGCGTGAATGAGAAGGAATGAGGAGCAAATTAACATACCCATAGAAGCTGTGTTGACGCTGTCTTGGTTAGAATCCCTCCAATGGAGCTTAAGCTGTGTGGTGTAACTAGTATGAGCAGTGTAGAAGTCGGTCAGTGCCATTGAAATGCAGCTCTCGCTCATCTTTCCCAAGGGCGTTCTCAAGTCGAGAACCACACCGATGTCGAACACAGTCCTGCTAGAACTGAGACTCTTGTTTTGAGCCCCGGCCAGACAGCAGCCTGCGGTAAGGAGGCTAAGAGAGTAGAGGAGTATCAATGAAAAAGAGAATTTACTTGTGTTCTTCATCTTTTTGGGCCAGAGAAGCTGGACAAGGATCCAATGACTAGTTGAGAGACCTTGGGCTTCATGCCTCCATCATATATATATATATAAGTAGAAGACTTAGTCATGGATCGATCAATGGCTTTTGCCGAAGAGAAGGTAAGACTTAATTAAGAGTCGGATTCATGGAAGCGCGTGTTCTATGTGGAAAGAAGAAGAGTCTTGAGTCTCCAGAGTCCAGTCCACAGCTCCTTGTTTTGTCCTGAAATGTGGAGGGAACAGACTCCACGTACGATGGATGCTTCTGTATCTAAATTTCAATGAATCTGGCTCGGCACCTGGGCTCCACCTTGGCCTCAAAGGATGCTGACTCAATTTCAAAGTCAAGGCCACAAGACAAGGCCAAAAAGCAGTCACGTAAAAGCCATCAGCCATGACAATTCTTCTTAAGCGATTTTTAAGGATTATTCTCAGTTAAATTGGCCAAATTATTCATGTACGAGCGGACTCTATATATGCATTCCAGCTCGTGGGGTCTATTAGTAAATTCGGATCTGACCGAAAATTGGTGAGCTTGTGCAATTTACAGGGGTCACATGTTTGGTCCATTTGGTGGGACCCACAGGCTTGATTACCAAAAGCTCGAACTAAGGAGAGGATGCAGAGAAAACAATCTATAGTTTAAATTTGTCAATAATCACACTTTCTGTACTTGTTTTGTCGACCTTTTTGTCTATACGTAAAAGAGTCTCATGATTTGGTTTTCAGAAATTGTGGGGAAACCTCTTCATAATTCAAGTCGTTGTTGTACCTAGCAAAAAGAGTTTTGTCCATCTGCTTGACTATGATCATTCTAAGTCTTGTGACTCTTCTCCAATTAAGTCGGTTTGGATGATAAGAAAAAGGCTACAATATATAAATTTATAGTGCGGTAAGTTTTGGCGCTTTTTTTTTTTTTTTTTTTTTGCTATTAGAGGATATCAATCTTTTGGATTAGACTAATCCCTCCGGACGTAGAAAGAAGCCAGATAAACTCTCCTATAACCCCAGTGTGGTAGTGCAGTTTTGAACCTAGTGCAAATCATTGTCCTAAGCCAATTGAGCTACCGTTTGTGGCGCTCTCTGCTTGTTATCTATCTCTCATTTGTTTCAAGAATTCCCCATTTCTTCGCAGCATTAACTCGGTCTTTTCTTCTCATCCAATTCAGAGAACTTTCAATTTGTACCATATTCATCCAGTTGTTACGTGGTAGACTTTGACTTGGGTAGAAGATTGGAGTTTGTAAGATCCCAAGTCGTCGGTCAACATCTTGACTATTGACCTGGCTGCTCTATCAGGCTCTTGAATGGACCAAGTGGTGCGATACTAACACGGCAAGAGGAAGGCAGCAGTTAGCAGATCTCACAGCCATAGGAGTGAAGAGTGGGGCCGGCCTACTTTAACAGGGGTGCAATCTTGTATGAAGGTCCCACCTTAGATCTTTGTCTTCATTAATTACAAATAGACGATTGGATTGAAGTTGGGGACCTCCACACTTTGAAACCTCTTGTTGTTCCATATTCTCGGGGAGAATTTTCGCCCATGGCTATAAAAACATTGTATTGGAATCATTATTTATGGGTTAAATTAGTTCATTCTGGCTTTATTTATCAAAAGGAAGAAGAAATACTAGTAAATTGTTAGAATGAAGAGTAGTAAAAGATTGTGAATTTTCAATTTCTAACGTAGTTCAGCTGATTAGGGACATAAGTGAGTATGCATGAGCTCCAAATCCACCATGTATTAAAAGAAAAACATCATTGTTTAAGCTTTAGGGCAACACTAAAAAAAAAAGTGACTTTTAGCAGCAGAAAAAACAACGGTTTTTTTTTTTTTTTCCGCTGCTAATTATCACTTTTAGTAGTGGGAATCTTTTTGCACCAGAGTGTTAAATGTGTCGTTTGAGCCTCAAAATACACTATCAAAGTTTTCGGGGGTAGTTTTATCAACAAAAAAATAGTTTTCGCCGCTAGGAGTCACATATTTTGTAGTTCTCTTTATACATTACTGATGTATTTTTTGGGGGCAGTTTACCTTTATAATTTCCCCTATCAATATAATTTACCCTTTAGCCAATATATATATATATATCTTCAATGCCACTGCAGGGCTCGCCATGCTAATGGGCTACATGTATACAAATTTGAGATCAAAATACCAATATATTGCTATAGATAAGTTCACAAAACTACAAGATTTATTGAACAAATCAGTGACTACTGATTCAATTGAATTTAGTGAGCCCTAGTGCTAATCTTTGGAACAATTTCATGGTTATGTAGGGTGTATTTTTTTATTTTCTTTTGAAATGGTAACATGAGCTTTCATAAAAAAGAAGAAGAGGATTCAAAGAGAGAAGCAAAGGGAGGTACAATTAAGAGTATTGTACCCTACTCCCACCCAACTACAAAATAATACGCTCCAAAGGAGAACCCTCTCAACCACTTGTTTGGCCAAAGCATTGGTGAAAGAGCTGGCTGATCTTAGCTCGTGACGGAAGACAACGGTTATGGAGGCCAACAACTCTCGGATTTCTTTAAATAGAAAATGGGATTTCCATGAATATATTCTTATTGGAAAACCAAATAATTTCATCGGAAGAGTCACTCTCTATAATATGGGAATCTTAGAAATACCTCGTAAAGTACTTTAGTGCTTCCAAAATAACTAGCATCTCCTGTAAAGTCCCACATCGCTCATGTGAGTGTGCAATGACTGGTTAATATAGAGGACTGGGCCTTTATTTAGCATAACGCGTTTTGGGTATGCCAATGGAGGCCCATAAACAAAAGAGGAGATTATGTTTAGAGCAAGGGTGTTTTAGAAATCCATTTCTTAAGATTCTTAAGAATTCAATTCTATGCAAGAAAATAGGCTCTAAAAGACAAAAATTGGAAAATAAAAATATTATTGCTTTTACGGTGTTTTAGAAATAAATAAGAATAGTAAAATAAAATATAAATGTTGCGAATTTGGACTACATTATAACTTTAAGTAACTCAAATAAGATCAGTAAGTATCATTGCAAAAACCCGTGCATGGGTCAAAAAATCTTAATTTTGGACAAGTTTTTGGACCATGGTGGGGCTAGTTTGCCTACTTAAAACCTAACACTCGACAAACCCGATTGATATCATAATAGACAATATCCTGGCAAATCGCTTGTTATCCAATCATTTGGGACAATTTTTATCTCTCTACTTTTTATTATTATTTTTATAATTTATTTATTTATTTTGCTATACAAGAACGACGTGGTTGGAACCGACTCTGATACCAACCTAGGTGATGTGGGACTTCCCTCGGGTGGAACCCAGACGGCGCACTTTTGACTACACACATTTTTTTTTTTTTTGCCGAGTTGTTCCTCTTGAGATTCGAACTCACGACTGGTTGGCTCTAATACCATCTTGAATTTATTCAACTAGCCATTCCTTCCAAAACCTAAAGGCATTAGTAGAGGCAGCAAAAATACTTTCCAATATTCCCCTTGGGTGGAGCCCACTCCTCAATAGTCTCAATCAGCGGATCTACATCTTAGGACACTTACTTTTCAACTTCTTAGATGGTTTATTTACATGCAAATCAATTAGCCAATAACAAACATTGAAGTCTCAAATGAAAGACAATTCTACATCAAGTTCTGCTTTGTAGACTCAATGGCTTCTCTCCCTTTATACAGAAAAATTATCAAATATACAACTGAATTTAAGAATAAAAAAGACGAAGAAAAAGAAAAGAACTATGATATTGCTGGGAACATTCAGCGAATCAATTTCTTATTGTATCACAGTGGAAGGAGCCCCAAATATGGCTCTCATGCTCAACAATTGTATCAGGTGAACTACCATTCGATTAAGATGATCTTCATTTTCCTCATGTGACTGTAAGAAGGCCTGTTAGGCCCGTCCAGAATTAATTGAGATTAACTATAATTGATTAGAAATTAAGTTAATTAAATATGTTTAATTAAGCTAACCATGGTTTAGCTAATTAATTAATCAGCAATGTCTAGCAGCCCCACTATCGCCCTTCATGGATCAAGATGCTGTCGACCATTTTCACTGGTCAAAAGTAGCATATAGATGCGGCAAGGACCAAAATAATGGCCAGCGCATGAGGAGGCACTAACCTGAGGTCTAATTCCATGATTCCTACTTGAACTTGGCATCATTATGATCAGTTTTCTATGGCTTACATGAAATTAAGTTGATCTAAGTGGTGATCAATTAAGTTGATCTAAGTGGTGATCGAAGTGGTGATCAGTTTTCTATTTTCTCCTCTTATAGTAATACGAGTTAATGTTTTCATTGTTGGTATACTCTTCTTCTATTATCTGTTATTTAATACTCCTTTTGGCTTTTAAGCAACAATTAAACTATCAACTATCTCTAAAAACATATTTAAGGAATAAGCTTTTGTCTTAAAATAGTGTGAGATTATAGGTGAGGAGCTACAAAGGGAGCTAATTAAAACATGAATTCGTAGGTATTCTATATAAACAAACAAGCATTGAGAGAAGAAAGATTCGTACAAAGCCAAAGTCATGAGTCTTGTAAAAGGGCCCAACCATCTTGGATTTACCACAGTTTCCATTCTTAGTAAGGAAGAGCTTGAGGTATGGTAACTTACCAAAGATGCCACCAACAGGTCCATTAGACTAGTCCTCAGCAAACTTTTCAGCAGTTTTATAAGGCTTGAGGTATGGCTCTTCAACATGTAATGACCGCAAGCGATCTACCACGATAGACCCCACCATATACCCCACGTTTCCCCTGTTCTTAATCAGGTCATTGATGTCATTAACAATATATTGGGTTGACCAGCTGAACGGCGAGTAGAGAAGAGAAGGTTGCAGTGAGTGTCGAACTTAGAATTTTCGTTTGAGGGGTGTGAATCTTGATAAATAATTTGGTTTTGGAGGCAAACCATGAATCTTCATGTGGATTCTGTAGGTGGACCCACAATTTTTTATTAGAATTTTTAAGCACACTTTGGTCTAACGGGTGCGACCTTACCCGCGTTGCTGTGCCTGGGTCCACCCCTACTTGCAATGTAACTATTAACAGTATCCACACCACAAACCTTGCATATGATCACTACAAACCTAGACCAGTTGCTAGCCAGCCTTTCCCCTGGTTATACATTATAACAATATTAGTTCAATTCAACAATTCAAGCCAATTTTCGGCCTGTTGCTATTGGAGGAGTGGGCCTCACAGCCACATGATCCATTTGTTTCACATGTATTAATAATAATTAATACTACAGTCTGGATACCTGAATTGACTCATGGGTCATGGGCGTGGATATGATTTTGGTACTGAACTGTATGCAAAGACTAGAGTGGAGAAGGAGAACTATAAGGTCACACCAATTTGATGGGCCAATGGGCCCCTAAACTCTTCATTGATCCGATGCTCGAGAGCCCACACCACAGTGCAAGTGAAGACAAAGGAGGCCGGAGTCATGAGCCAGAGATCCCAGCAAAGAGGCTTCAAGAAGATCCACGCCTTGTTCCTTTTTCCCTTTACCATTGCTACCAACGTTTCTTTAGATTCTGTGTAAGGCAATGCAAAATCCATATGAACGGTTTGCTACTATAGTCACATCACTTTTAGTTTTTAGATATTAGAATCCTACGACTTGTATATTGTATCTTAAGAAAAATGATTTGTATCTATATAATGAATCTCATTTACAAATGGATCTGAGGATTCAGATATAAATCCTACGATTTAATACTTGTTTCATCGAATTTTACGAATCAAACAATTCGGCTAAGCGAGAATGGCTACCGCCAATAAGTTAATATTAATAATCTTTTTATCTTTTATCTTTCTTTATTCTCTCTTTCTTTTATCGCTTGTATTTTTAAAAGGTTATTTAATAGTTAACGAAACCTTGTAATAATTTTTTGAGCCTTTGATAAGGTTTTGAAGATGAATAAAGAGCATGCATTTAACTAAAGCATTCGACTGTACGTACGGTGTTTGTTTAATCTATTTTGGTTTTTTCTCTTTCACGAACACTTTCTTAACTTCTTACAGTGTAATATTGATGGTTTGAATTTTATTTTATTTATTTTTTATTTTACAGATAAAAAAAATTATGTCGATACTTTAAACTCATTTAACTATTTACACATCATTTATTTCATATATATTAATATATGTCATGATGTTCTTAATATTATTGTATGATAGACTTATTTGTTATTATATTTATACTACTATAAATGGGGAAATGGATGATTATGAATAATTACTTTTTTCCTTTTCTTTTAATTTTTAATTATTTTTTTATCTTTATTAGAAAAACAAAAAAAATCATACATTTGCAATTTGATTCAATTCACAGGTATAAATGATTTGCGATATGATTCATGGATTCTTTCCAAACACATCGAGCAAGGCGTCGGAATCGCTTCCTTTTGCACTGAAATCGGTGCTACACAAAAACCCCCTAACACAGCGAGAGGAGGGCAGCATATCACGCGGCCATTTCTCATAGGAGTGAAGAGGACCCATGCTATGAGTTCCAACTTGCAAGTCATTTAACAAAATAAATAAATAAATAAATAAACAACCTTGCAAGTCAATTATACAGTGACAATGGTCTATGACTGTGAGACATGGGCTCATGATCAGTATGGGTGTTCAGGGCCTACAGTGGGCCGTGATGAGGCTGAGGGATATCTCTACTCATGGATCGACTATAGACACACAGGTCCGTGTACCGCCAAGTCCAACCAGGTCCGTGTGTAACTCGAGTCTGGCCCACCTCAAACATATCAAGCTTGAGCCTGCCCATGGCAGTCAATTAGGCTGGGCCGGTCTGGGCTGATCTCTATCACTTGTTTGGGCATATCAATTACTAACTAAACTACGAGCGCTATTTATTTGCGTAGGGCTTTGGCTTTCTATCACTTAATCCGAGCCCATCTCAAATTTTAGAACTACGTTCAGTCTGAATTTACAATTCCACAGGCCGATCCCGGAGCTCTGGCACATGAGCACCCCTACTCTTCTTTTTGAGGAACTTTGGTATACAAGTGTACTGCTCATCTTAGAAACCTCAGGAAAATGTTGGGCCCATTGTTTTAAAATGAAGCTTCAAACATGGTGTCAAGAAAAGTAGATATAGTGCTAGAGCAAGGTTGTTTGTATGATGAACCCTGATGAAAGAAGAGATTATTTGAGAGCCATTTAAGGATATTCACTTATTTTTCTTTCTTTGTTAGCTGTTTTTAGAAATACAATTCTTAAATTCCTAAGAATTCAATCCCATGCAAGAAAATGGGCTCTAAAGAACATGAATTGGAAAATGAAAAAAAAAATATTTCTTTCGAGGTGTTTTAGATATAAATAAAAAAATATAATATAATATAAATGCTGTGAATTTGGACTACATTGTATAAGTTTAACTCATAAAAGATCAGTACCTACCATTGCAGAAACCTGTGCATGGGACAAAAAAATCTCAGTTTTGGCCAGGTTCTAAAACCATGGTGGGGCCAGCTTGCGTACTTAAAACCTAACACTTGACAACCCCGATTACTATGATAATGGACAAGATCCTGGCAAATCGCTTGTTCTCAAATCTTTGGAGACCATTTTTTTTTTTAGTCCTTATTTATTTATTTTGCTACGTACATTGGGGACTCGAACACATGCACCCTACTTCACACACCGATGTCCCAACTAATGGATCTACATCTCGGGACGCTAAATTTTTTAACTTCTGATCCAATGGGTAATTTACAGGAAAATCAATTAGGCAATAACAAGGATAGAAGTTTCATATGTAAGACAATTCTACATCAAGTTCTGCTTTGTATACTCAACAGCTGCTCTCCCTCTATACACAAAAATTACCAAAAACACAACTGAAGTTAACAACTATAAAAAAACGAAGGAAAATTAAACAAAAGAACTATGATATTGCTGTGAACATTCGAGTATTCAACGAATCAATTTCTTATTGTATCACAGTGGAAGAAGCTCTATGGGGCTCCAAATATGGTTGTGGTATGCTCAACAATTGTATCAGGTGTGGCCCAAGGATTTGTAGGCTATTCTAGCCTTTCTATGAGCATATAACAACTTGAAGGAAAGAAAGATACAAAAGACAGAATGATTAAACTCTAGTCCATATCACTTCATTACGTAAAAAGCAAATCTCAACATCCTTATATAGGATTTCTACATACATCACAATAAAAGCAAATACACGGACAATTATGTATTCCAAGAATACATTTAAATCAACACACTAACCCAAAAGACACTTCATACTAACCGAAGAGACACTTCACTAGTGCAATGTATGCACAAGAAGGTGCAACACAAAACTCTAGGAGCATGTACCCAGCAAATGCATGAACAGTGTATTAATTCAACACTCCCCCTTAATGCACTTTCTTGATTACTCCAAGCATTTTCCGAAGATAGCAAAAATTTCCTTTTGGAAGAGATTTAGTGAAAATATCCGCCAGCTGATCTTCAGTTTTATAAAACTTCAATTCAATTCTTTATTCTCAACAGCTTCCCTAATGAAATGATACTTGATGGAAATATGCTTCGTCCTGCTATGATGAATTGGATTTTTTGCCATTAAAATAGCAGATTTGTTATCACAATACATCACTGTTCCGCCATCTTGTTTTTCACCGAGGTCTTCGAGAATTTTTCGCAACCATAATGCTTGACAAGTTCCAAGTAACGCAGATACATATTCTGCTTCTGTCGAAGAAAGAGCAGTTGTATCTTGTTTTTTTGATACTCATGAAAAAATTCCAGAACCAAAAGAGAATGCATAACCAGATGTGCTTTTCATATCATCCACTGATCCTCCCCAGTCACTATCTGTATATCCTATCAGTTTTGCATCAGCAATAGGATAATACAGGATTCCAAAATCAGATGTTCCACGAATGTATTGTAACACACGTTTTGCAGCACGCAAGTGTGTTTGATTTGGACAATGCATAAATCTTGAAAGTAAACTTGCAGTGAACATAATATCAGGCCTTGTAGAAGAAAGGTACAAAAGACTCCCGATTATACTTCTGTATAAGGATTCATTTACCTTTACTGAGCCATCATCTTTCATCAACTTCTCATTTACTACAAGGGGAGTAGTGACAGAATTGCATTTATCCATGTTGAACTTCCTGAGAATAGATTCAGCATACTTCTTTTGACAGATAAAAATTCCCTTGTCATTTTGAGACATTTCTATTCCCAAAAAGTAATGCATGAGGCCAAGATCATTCATCTCGTATGTTTTCATCATGTCAGCTTTGAAATCTTGCAACATTTTGTGATCATAACCCATGAAAATCAAATCATCAACATATAGTGAGACGATGATGATAGACATACCTTCAGTTTTGATGTACAATGTGGGTTCACTCTTGCATCGATGAAAACTCTTCTTGATAAAGTACCCATCAATCTGACTGTACCAAGCACGTGGTGCTTGTTTTAGCCCGTACAAGGCTTTCTTCAATCGGTAGACTTTATCTTCCTTTCCTTCAACCACAAAACCTTGTGGTTGACAAACACAAATTTCATCTTCAAGCACTCCATTTAAGAATGCTGATTTTACATCAAGCTGATAGATTAACCATTTTCTTTGAGCTGCAAGTGCAATAAGTGTACGTATGGTCTCCAACCAAGCAACAGGAGCAAAGGTTTCATTGTAGTCAATACCTGGCTGTTGTGTGAAACCCTTTGCAACAAGTCTTGCCTTGTATTTCTGAATTGTGCCGTCAGGATTGGGTTTGGTTTTGTAAACCCACTTCACTCTTATGACATCTTTGTTAACTGGACGGTCAACCAACTCCCAAGTGGAGTTTTTCTCAATCATGACGATTTCTTCCTCCATAGCATTTATCCAGTTCTCTTGCTGAGCAGCAACTTCAAAGCTTTTTGGTTCTACAACCAGAAAATTGCATCTTTCATATATCTCCACCAAAGATCTTACTTTCTTTGGAGGTGATTCTGTTGAGTAGCTTGATGCTGATGATGGAGATCCTGATGGTGAAGATTGAGTAGATGTTGATGATGGTGTTACAGGTCCAAGATCTTCATCTCTGTTTTCCTCCATTCCTACTCCCATGCCTTGAGCATTTTCAGAGTTGTCATCTTCAAGATAGACCTTCTTTTCCTGCACCTTTTTGTTGTTCCAATCCCATGCTTCATTTTCAACAAATAAAACATCTCTGCTAATCATTAGTTTCCCTGTCTCAAGGTTATATACTCTATAACCTTTAGACTGTAAACTATAACCAATGAAAATACATAATTCAGATTTTTTATCAAGTTTTTGACGATTTTGAGAAGGAACATGAACATAGCAAATGCATCCGAAAACTTTTAGATGTCTTACTGAAGGCTTGTGTCCCGACCATACCTCAATCGGTGTCTTGTCTTCAATGGCTTTTGTAGGACATCTATTAAGCAAATAAACAGCAGTCGATACAGCCTCTGCCCAAAAAAAATTTGGCATGTCCTTTTCCTTTAACATAGAACGAGCCATTTCAACAATGGTTCTATTTTTGCGTTCTGCAATGCCATTTTGCTGCGGTGAATAAGCAACTGTGAGATGCCTTTGAATTCCTGCTTCTTCACAATATGTATCAAATTCTTTGGAATTGTACTCGCCGCCACGATCACTTCTTAATGTCTTGATCTTGAAACCACTTTGTCCTTCAACTTTTGCTTTGAAAGCCTTGAAGATTGAGAAAGCTTCTGACTTTTCTGTCATGAAGTATACCCATACCATTCTTGTGAAATCATCAATGAAAGTGATGAAATATATTTTTTTGTCCAAGTGATGGAGTTTGCATTTTTCCACAAATGTCTGTGTAAATCAACTCCAAAGGTTCTTTAGCTCTCCATGAACTTTCTGGAAAAAATGCACGATGTTGCTTTCCAAATGCACAACCCGAGCACAGGTCATTTTTCATTTCAATAGTTGGCAGCCCTTTCACCATATTTTTCTGGCTCATCAGTTTTAAGCCATGAAAGTTTAAATGGCCAAACCTTCTATGCCAAAGCCAAGACTCATCAACTGCATTGGCTTGTAGAGCACAATCTAAAGCATATCGAAATTTGATAGGAAAATTTCGATTTCTTTCCATACTCACTTTGGCAATAACATGATTTTTTTTTATTACTATCATAAATCAAACAAGAGTCATTTTCAAAGCAGACAGAATATCCATGTTGAACAAGTTGTCCAACACTCAACAAATTTTGATGCAACTCAGGTACTAAGAGGACATCCTTTATGTACTTGGTTCCTCTCTTGGTTTCAATGGCAATTGTCCCTTTTCCATTTGCTTGAACAACAGCCCCATTTCCCATTCGAATTTGTGATTTGACAGATGAGTCGATATTTGTAAATATTCGATCATCACTTGTCATATGATTGCTACAACCACTATCCAAATACCAAGTATCCTCATTTCTAGTGGAAGTGGCTTGACAAGCAAGAAACAGATTTTCTTCAGACCTTTGTGTAAGGAAACTCCTTTTAGGTCTTTTACTTGGACCACAAGTCCTTACCTTTCCCGAATTGTGGTCATTATAGGAATTCTGTTTTCATAGGATATATGCTATTCAAAATAGGTTTTTCAATGAGATAAGGTTTCTCAATGAGATATGTTCCATATTTATCTCTACCTTGATGGACGGTTGAGATTAAGTTTAAGGAAACCCTAAATTGGAAATTCGGTCCTCTCTCCACCTATAAATAAAGCCTTTTGTCCATCACAAAGGCTACACACAAAACTCAACACATTAAGGGTTTATAGGCAAGGAGAGAGATACCGGAATCATCCACCCAATCTCTTCTTCGACGGATCTCAATATCAATCAGCACCAGACAGCAGGATCGGAAACCTCTCTGCATCAGGATGGCTGGAGGTACTCTTCTATTTATTTAAGATTGAATCCTACACGTGATTATCATGATGTTCAAGATCTTAGGGTTCATATTAATAATAGCTTTACATGTGGTATCAGAGCCCAGGTTTTGGAACACATGATCGTCCATTAATTAGGATAACTTTGCATCGCCATAATCGGCAAATATAGATCCGTTTCTGACCTTGTTTTAAGCAATTTATTGATCCAACTATTATGGCCTGCATGAATGGTTCAGATTTATGTTATTCCGCAATTTATTTAAAATTTAATTTTTTTTTTTATCATTATTAATATTGCTGCATAAAACTCCTGCGTGAAAGTCAGTCCGATCGATCGGACCTGAAGCCCGATCGATCGGCCAGGAAACTGTCTCAGTTAAGTGACAGTCCGATCGATCGGACCTGCAGTCCGATCGATCGGCCAGCGGCGAATCATCTTTCTAAAAAATAAATAAATAAATAAATAAATAAATTTTCGGGGCTGCCGCCCCGAACCCCGCCTAAACGGTCGTCCCGAAAGGACAGCCCTCCGGGGCTCGGCCTTCTTTATCAGTATCTTTCATATAACGAATGATCTATCATGAATGCATGAAATATCTAATATTTATATTCATATTAAGCTATTTTTTATCGTGAAAGTTGTATGTTTAGGGTCAGGTCTCACTCCATGACCCTACCAATGAAACACTGAATTTTGGCCCTAATAGTACCATCATGATGTTTACATTACATATTGTTCAAGCGCATGCAGCATTTAGTCGCCCACAGGCAGATTATATTCATACGTTCGAACAATAATTAAGGAGTGTTTGTTCATAATTAAAAGTAACATCACTCATTAACACCACTTTGAATATGACGACCTTAAATGATATAATGTGTAAAAATTATGGTGACTACCCACAGGAGCACCTACATATATTCTATGTCGTATATATTCATATATTATGCATGTGTTGTCTTATTTTAATTAAAGCCTTATTGTTGTCTCTCTATTACAGTTATTATACCCACTACTCTGAATTCGCATGCTACATCTGTCACTAAGCTCAATGGAACCAACTTTTCAGAATGGAAAGAGCAAGTTGAGTTCACATTAGGGGTACTTGAACTGGATATGGCTCTTCTTAAAGATAAGCCAGCTCCGCTCACTGCCACAAGTACCCCTGAAGAAAAGAACCTCTTTAATGCTTGGGAGAAGTCTGACAGACTAAGCACTATGTTTTTGCGAATGACTATTGCCACCAACATCAAAACATCCCTTCCTAAACCTGAGAATGCTAAGGACTATATGAAGGCCATTGAAGATAGGTTTAAGACTGCAGACAAATCCCTTGCTGGGAAACTAATGGCAGATCTTACAACCATGAAGTTTGATGGCACTCGCTCAATGCATGAGCATGTCATTGAGATGACCAACCTTGCAGCTAAACTAAAGAATTTGGGACTATCCGTGGATGAGGCTTTTCTCGTCCAATTTATCCTAAATAGTTTACCTCCTCAGTACGGGCCTTTCCAAATTCACTATAACACTATTACGGACAAGTGGACAGTGAATGAATTGGCTAACAAACTGGTTCAAGAGGAGGCCAGGCTGAATCAACAAGGTATTAAATTAGCTCATCTCGTTCAAGGAGCTGGACACAAAACTGGGAAAAAGTATAATTCAGGCCAGAAAAGGGCACCACCCAGATCTAATGAGGCTGGTCAGCACCCCAAGAAGAAAAAGAAGGAAAACGTATGCAAATTTTGCAAGAAACCTGGACATTTTCAGGCAGATTGCATTAAACGTAAAGAATGGTTCGAAAAGAAAGGTAACCCTATGGGTTTCGTAAGTTATTTCGAATCAAATCTTACTCATGCTTCCTCTAATACTTGGTGGATTGACACTGGTGCTAATGTTCACGTTTCCAATACAATGCAGGGATTCCTTACGATCCAAACCATAAACCCAAGTGAGAACTTCCTTTTTATGGGCAACAAAGACAAAGCTCCGGTTGAAGCTATTGGAACTTTTCGTCTTGTTTTAGATAGCGGTTATGAATTAGACTTATGTCAAACTCTTTATGTTCCGTCTATTTCCCGTAATTTGGTTTCTGTAAGCGCACTTGATAAAGTTGGTTACTCGTTTGAAGTAGGAAATGGTAATTTCAGTTTAATTAAAAATTCTAGTCGCATTGGTTCTGGAATTTTGATTGATGGGCTATATCAATTTCATCTTTATAGTCAATTTGCTGAAACTCATCTTACCCTACATTCTAAGGAAACAAAACGAAAGTCATCTAAAAATGACTCTTATTTCTTGTGGCATAAAAGACTGGGTCACATATCCAGTGAAAGAATCAAACGATTAGTAAAAGATGGTGTCCTTCCGGATCTAGATTTTACTAATATTAAAATGTGTGTGGATTGTATTAAAGGCAAAACAACACAACACACAAAGAAAGGAGCCACAAGAAGTACTCAGCTTCTTGAAATAATTCATACAGACATTTGCGGACCCTTTGATGTTCCAACCTTTGGGGGAGAAAAGTACTTCATTACCTTTATTGATGATTACTCACGTTACTGTTATTTATACTTGTTGCATGACAAATCTCAGTCTGTGAATGCTGTACAAGTGTTCATTACTGAAGTCGAAAGACAACTAGACAAAAAAGTGAAAATCATAAGGTCTGATAGAGGTGGTGAGTTTTATGGAAGGTATGACGAAACAGGACAACATCCTGGACCTTTTGCAAAACTTCTCCAAAAGCTTGGAATTGTTGCCCAATACACAACGCCTGGTTCTCCATGGCAGAATGGTGTAGCTGAAAGGCGAAATCGTACATATATGGAAATGGTTAGATCCATGATGAGTCATGCTAACTTACCTATATCCTTATGGATGGATGCTCTACGCACAGCTGTTTATATCTTGAACAGGGTTCCTAGTAAGGCAGTTCCAAAAACACCATTTGAATTGTGGAAAGGATGGAAACCTAGTTTAAGACATCTCCAAATTTGGGGTTGCCCAGCTGAGGCTAGAGTCTACAATCCACATGAAAAGAAATTGGACCTTAAAACAATCAGTGGTTACTTTATAGGTTACCCAGAAAAGTCCAAAGGATTTAGGTTTTACTGCCCTAACCATAGTACGAGAATTGTTGAAACCGGCAATGCCAGATTCTTTGAGAATGGCGAAATCAGTGGGAGTAATAAATCTCAAGATGTGATCATTCAGGAAATCAGGGTACCTATCCCTTTACCCTCTATTCCGAAAGATGTTGGAAATCCTGTTGTTGTTGAACCATTTAACAATGCAGCAAATCCAATAAATGATCAACAACTCCATAATGAGATTGTCGCCAATGAACATATGGATGAAGCACCAGAGGAACCAGCATTAAGAAGGTCTCAAAGACAAAAGAGATCAGCTATTTCCAATGATTACATACTTTACCAAATAGAATCTGAAGAAAGGACAATTAAAGACCCGGTTTCTTATAAACAAGCCATTAAGGATGTTAATTCTAGTAAATGGATTGATGCCATGAAGGATGAATTGAAATCTATGGATGAAAATCAAGTATGGGAAGTTGTTCAATTGCCTCCAGGGCACAAACCAGTTGGTTGTAAATGGGTCTTCAAGACCAAACGCGACTGCAAGGGCAATATTGAACGACATAAAGCCAGACTTGTTGCCAAAGGTTTTAATCAGAAAGAAGGCATCGATTATACTGAGACTTTTTCCCCTGTGTCCAGGAAGGATTCTCTTAGAATTATCATGGCATTAGTAGCTCACTATGACCTCGAGTTACATCAAATGGATGTGAAAACTGCCTTTCTTAATGGAGACTTGGAAGAAGAAGTCTACATGTGTCAACCTGAAGGCTTCATAATTGAAAATCAGGAAGACATGGTCTGCAAACTTAAGAAATCAATATATGGACTGAAACAAGCTTCGAGGCAATGGTACCTAAAATTTCATGAAATCATTACTGATTTCGATTTCAAAGAAAACATAGTTGACCCTTGCATATACCTCAAGATCAGTGGGAGTAAGTTCATATTTTTGGTTCTGTATGTTGATGACATATTACTGGCTAGTAGCGACCTTGGTCTCTTACATAAAACTAAGGATTATCTCTTTAAGAACTTTGATATGAAAGATATGGGTGAGGCTTCCTATGTGATAGGAATAGAAATATTCCGTGACAGGTCACTTGGTATCTTGGGATTGTCTCAGACAGCATATATTGACAAAGTTCTAGAGAAATTTGGCATGATGACCTGTTCCTCTAGTCCTGTTCCACTGCATAAAGGAGATAAGCTTGATCTTACGCAGTGTCCACAGAACGACTTGGAACGTCAAGAAATGGAAAAATATCCTTATGCTTCTCTTGTAGGGAGTTTGATGTATGCACAGGTCTGTACTAGACCTGACATTAGTCATGCTGTTGGCATGCTGGGTAGATTTCAAAGTAACCCAGGAATCGCTCATTGGAAAGCTGCAAAGAAAGTACTGAGATACCTCAAAGGAACAAGGAATTACATGCTCACCTACAGAAAATCAAGTCACCTACAGGTGACTGGTTATTCGGATTCAGATTTTGCTGGATGTCCTGACACGAGACTTTGCACTCTTGGCTATGTGTATCTCTTATGTGGAGGTGCGATATCATGGAAAAGCCAGAAATCCGAGTTGCTTTATACATCCACCATGATGGCTGAATATGTGGCATGTTATGAGGCTGCAATTCAGGGAACATGGTTGCGTAATTTTATCTCTCAGTTTGGAGCTTTGAGTTTCATCTCTAAGCCCTTAACTCTTTACTGTGACAATGACGCTGCAACCTTCTTCTCCAAGCATGACAGGATATCTAAGGGAGCCAAACACATGGACCTTAAATATCTATCACTGAAGCAAGATGTTAGATTACAGAAATTTGTCATTGAGTCCATACGTACAGATTTTATGGTCGCAGACATATTCACGAAAGGACTACCTCCAAAGACCTTTCAAGGACATGCTCAAAGCATGGGTCTTGAAGATAGTTCTTAATTATCATTTTCTGCCTTTTATCTCTGTACTTGTATTTGACATTTATTGAGCTCTTAATGCAACTCTACATCTGCTATTTCTGTTTTTCCATTGTGTACATATTTATGTTTGGATGAATAATAAACAGATACAGTCTTTAAACACAGACATTATGAGACCATTACGTATATCTCCCCTTATGGTCTAGTTATGAAGGTTGTAGATGACGTAGTACATGGAAATAAGCATGTTGCAAAATAATATGTGCATGCCATGACTCACATAGACAACCGAATTAGCCAAGACAATTATGATAACCGACTCAAGCAGTGTTTAGCATATAATGCGCGCCTTATGATTCCTAAGAATGAAAACATTACTGGTTCTTCCTATTGACCAAGTGGGAGACTGTAAGGAAACTCCTTTTAGGTCTTTTACTTGGACCACTTTTTTCATCATAAATAGAATCTCCATAGATTCTAATTTGATTGACTATCTCCATAACTCGAGAGAAATAGTCATTCATTTTTCTGAATCTTTCATCTTCAGATTTTCATACTCTCTTCGTAGAGTTTGTAACTTCATAGCAATCACCTTAGATGAACCTTTAAATTCATTTTGCAAGGTGTCCCAAGCTTGCTTTGCAGTTTGAGAAGAAATAATTCTTGAAAAGATTGATTTAGAAATACCTTGTTGGATGAAGAAGAGGGCCTTCGCATCTTTCTTTCTATTTTCCTTCAACTGTTCTTGTTGTGCAGCTGAGAGTGAGGTGACATCAGCTGGATTCTGATAGCCACTTTCAACCATCTCCCACAACCCTTGGGACATAAACAATGTCCTCATCTTGATGCTCCAATGATCAAAGTTCTCTCCTTCAAAGATAGGCATTGAAGGTTGAATTGAACCATTGCTTACAGCCATTGATTCTACTTCAAGTAGAAATCTCTAACGCCCAGTTATACTCGAAACTAGGCTCTGATACCACTTTGTAGGCTATTCTAGCCTTTCTATGAGCATATAACAACTTGAAGGAAAGAAAGATACAAAAGACAGAATGATTAAACTCTAGTCCATATCACTTCATTACGTAAAAAGCAAATCTCAACATCCTTATATAGGATTTCTACATACATCACAATAAAAGCAAATACATGGACAATTATGTATTCCAAGAATACATTTAACTCAACACACCAACCCAAAAGACACTTCATACTAACCGAAGAGACACTTCACAAGTGCAATGTATGCACGAGAAGGTGCAACACAAAACTCTAGGAGCATGTACCCAGCAAATGCGTGAACAGTGCATTAATTCAACAGGATTGCCCTCTTGAGAAAGTGAATTAGTATTCGATTAAGATAATCTTCATCTTCCTCGTGATTGTAACAAGGCCATGGAAAGTGAAGATGAATCTGATATAACAGTAGCCTACTTCCAATAAGGGTGATGATCTTATGAGGTGAAATTAATAGGCCCAGAGGAAGATGACCTATGTCCAAACTTGACTGAAGAAACTAGGCAGCACAATCAATTGAAGCTTGTGTCTTTCACTGTATATATGCTGCCTCAGTTTCTTTCTGCATTAACTAGATCAATTTCAGTTTTATTCATGGAGGCGGGCATATCTGGTTCGAAACCGCCACGCTCTGTAGAGCAGATTCCATCTTCTTCGAGCAAGAGGTGCACAATTGAATGTTTGGAAATGTCGCCTATCATCTTCAACTTCCGTTACAACGACCCAGTCTTGCCTAGTAGGATTTGAACTAGTAGGCTGCTGCTCCACAGAGGCATCAGTAGGAGGAGAATTCCCACGATGTCTACTGACCAATTCCAGACTTCCATTGGGATACTCTGGCCCTCCTGATGAATGAATGGTGGGAGAGGTCTCTCTCATCCAAATGCCTGATTATAGCAATGAGTCTCTTATGAAATGGGATATCAGAATTGCGGGTGAACAAAACATGTCTGTGCGCGTAAAGAAAGGAAAGCAGATAGTTGAAGAGAGCCAAACATGACGTTGCTCCAGTGATAAGGAAGAGGCCCCAGAAACTGTCAAGTGTGAGGCTGTTTGACTCAGCAGTTGTAGGTTTGTCCCCACAAGTGGTTTGTTGCCCCACCCATTGCGCCTGATTAATATCCATTATACCACGTTCTGTGACATACAAGATTTCCCTAGACAATTCCGGGACCAAGGGAGAACCTTTAGGAAAGACCTGATCAGTGAAAAGTAGATCACTTTGGTTACTAAGACCTCAGTTCATGGGCAACAACTTTACAACAATTTGATTCAATATATATATATATATATATGAGAGAGAGAGAGAGAGAGAGAGAGAGAGAGAGAGAGAGAGAGAGAGAGAGAGAGAGAGAGAGAGAGAGAGAGAGAGAGAGAGAGAGAGAGAGAGAGAGAGAGAGAGAGAGAGAGAGAGAGAGAAGTACTAACAAAGCCAAAGCCAGCAGTGTGGTAGATGGGCCCAACCATCTTGTATTTCTCACAGTTCCCATTCTTTGCTAGGAAGAGCCTGATGTATGGTATCTCATCGACGATGGCTCCAACAGTTCCATTCGATAAGGCCTCGGCATACTCTTCAGCACTTGTATAGGGCTTGAGCTTAGACTCCTCAACCTTAAAACTCTTCAAGAGATCAAACACATATGATCCTAGCATGTACCCCACATTGTCCCCGTTCTTGACCAGGTCGTCGACCTTGCTAATGGTTGGCTGAAGTCGTTGAATTGTTAGCAGTGAAGTGAGGCTTGCAGTGTAACTTGAACTTAGTATCCACACCACAAACACCCATACGATAACTACAAACTTAGACCTGCTGTGCACCAGCCTTTCCCCTACATTACATTGTCATCAAAATCAATCATTTGTTTAAAACTTGGCAACTAAACTCAGTAAGTCAAGTAATTCAGGCTAGTCGGGTGGTCATGGTGCGTTCAACTCGCCTTCCTCAGTTACTTTCCAAGTCCGAGTCAACTCGCCCGATTGCCCCACATCATGATAGTTTTAAAAGTGTGCCATATACAACGACTGTCAATGGGGTACACGTAAGGGCTCAGACTTACTACTTAAAATTTAGGCCAAACTGCACGGTTTTGCCAAGGCCTTACAAAATCCATGCCCTCTCGAATTGCAACAAGCCCGAGTATTACCCATAACAGTGATAGCCACTTCTCTCCAACAGTGGATATCAGTTCAATTAAAGAGACTTTCCAGCCCCCCACCACAAACAGTAGTGTGGTGGGGCGGTTAAAACAACAATCTAGCTATAGCCCATATATATGCACTAAAATTGGTCCATGTACATGACTTAATAAAAATGTAAGGAAATTGAAGTGCACTTAGTACTGAACTGTGTGCGAAAACTAGAGTAGATAAGGAAAACCACAGCATAACGCCAATTTGATGGTACGGTGGGCCCCTAAACTCATCGTTGACTCGGTGCTCAAGAGCCCACACCACAAACCCGGTGAAGAGGAAAAAGAACCCAGTCATGAGCCACAGATCCAATCTAAGAGGCTTCAAGAAGATCCATGCCTTTCCCTTATCCTCCTTTGCCAAAACCAACATCATTACTCCTGACTCTGTGTAAGGTAATGTGAAATCAACAAAGCGAGTACGATTGGCTATAATTGTTACATCGCCCACCACTGCGTCGTAGTTCTGTTTTGAAAATCCCAACTTACAATCAGTCAAACATAATAAGAGAAATAGCGTTCATCTACTCATAATTTTGAAAGTCAGTTCGGACTTTCATGAGGCCCGTGTTAGATTTGTCATTGATTGGGGCAGTCCCATCCAATATATATTTTTTCAAAGCCCAGGCATGGGCACAAACAAGGCTATGCTGACGGAAACACCCCAAAAGCATGGAGGCATGCAAATCGGGTTTAGCACTGTGCATACATGATCCTTAACCCAACCCATTTAAGTGCAGATCAAGTTTTCCTGACCAGTGATCCTCTGTTGTATATTTTGGATTTGGTTATGTGGGTCAAATGAACACGGCCCGGTTTCGGGTCAAATTGGCAGGTTGAGTCAGATTTTGCCACCCCATGATGCAAGAAGTGAGGTAGGGCCTTAATCCTACAAAGATTTAAAGACCCATCTACATTCTTAGCCATCTTGTGGAGTGGAGCCTCCCAGAGGATAATATTTTTAAGATGATGGCCCTCTCAATGAAATTCCTGGCCCCAACTTTAGCCGTGTTAGTAGTTTTTATATGTAAATTTTTAATCAAAAAGATGAGCCGAAACCATAGCTTTCCACAATTGGTATGTCAAATATCAATATATTATTCACAGAGAAGTAGGTAGCAGTTGTGAAAGTACTTAACTAACCTTAAAGTAGACTTGGTCAATGAGATCGTTGTAACTTCCTTTTGGCTTTCCATCTGCATCTTGAAAGGCTAAAAACTCGCATTCGATAGCATATGGCAACCGCTCGACTGCAGCTTGGAACACATCTATGGAATACCCCTTAAATTTCGTTTGATTTGTCTCAGGGTCCAGCACCTGATTCACAAATTCAGGGAATCCATTCATTTTTGGCACGCCAATCTTCAGTTTCTTCCCACTTGTTGGTATCACCCAACCTTTGGGAACAGACGTAGAATCACCAGGCCATATAATTGGACTGAGATCATCTTTGGAATTTGAAAATGTTTTCTTACTGGCATTGAGTGTCTTGTTAAGTCCTTGAATTGGGGTCCAGAACCGCACCACTCTATCACCTTTCCCAATCACATTCACTATTTCAAAGGCCGACGATTGCAGCTGCCCATTGTTTAGATTGAACTGGCCACTGAGGCCATTAAAATTTGTCTTTAATATGGCATCTCTAAGTTTTGGGCCCATCCCAGAGACACCCAATCTTGTTTTTTGCACTTTCTCAACTGCTTTTGCAAGAGCCCAAACCGTATCATACGCCCACATCCCAAAAATGTTAAGCTCCACTCTATCAAAGTTCGGGTTTTCATTGAAGAATTTCCTTTTCCATCTCACCGTGAAATTGTCTAGCTCTCTCGAGTTTGGAAAATAAGGTTTTACACCCAAAACGCCTTGCATGGATTGAATGACTGAAGAATTCATGGAATCCAAGAGATTGGCTAGCCCATAAGTTATGATCCATGCGTACCCTTTACTCATCATTCCAGTCTCATTGGCCATGAAAAAGAGACGGGAGCTTAGAGTAGGCGATAAGTGCACAATGAAGACCCGAGTTTGCATTGTTTTCATCTTGTAGAGCTCTTTGGCTATCTGATCATCGGTCATCAGATGCGATAACACACACCTATAGGGTACGCGAGCTTCGACTTCTTGTAATGCGTCGATCAAGTAAGGTGTGACCCCATTTCCATTTGGGTTGTCTTCGCAAACTTGGACAACCTCCCTCCACTCAAAAGCTTTAACCACAGCAGCAATGGCTTTCACTTGGGAGGAGTCACTTACTGCAGTTTGTATGAAATAAGGCTTTTGAATGGTAGACAAAAGAGGGCTAGTGGAGGAGAAAGAAAGGATGGGCACATTGGCTTTGGTTCCTAGTTCTGCTATGAACTGGACCTGGGAGGATGTTTGAGGACCTAAGATTGCTTTCACCTGTACATTGTTCAATAGATCTAGAGCTGCAATCACAACAAAAAAGAATAAAATATGGTTGACAAGTATGTCAGAAAAAGATGCATATGGAAAGAGTAATGAATTTAACAAGTTTTTTTTTTTTAATAGGTTAGCACTACTCCATGTCATGGCAAATGACTTGCAACACATATTTTTGTGGTGTCTAATGTCCTCAACTGGGTTCCCTAAATACTTCTTAGACCATAGACAGATGGCACTTGCACTTACCTAGTTGTGAGCAGGCCTCTCAACCCGGATGGCAATAGATTGGGATCGATGACTTGCGGGTTTGGACTCGATCCTATTAATTTTTTTTTTTTGGTAGTGGTAACTGATTTTCATTATGGTTTAATAAAAGTGCTATAAATTCTTAAATCTTAATCTACCCTAGCCAAGTTTGGACTTTCTCCATGGTCCAGCCCAGCCATCCTGTCACTCAATTTATAGTTTATGGTAGTAGTACTCGAATTATTATGATTTTCAAGGAAAAGATTCTAATATATATATAATCGCATATTATATATATACCATAAGATATATCTTAAAATCGAAGGGCTTCCAAAATAGCTCGTATGAAGATATCTCACCACCTTAAAACATAAGATTGAGTGAGGGCACCTCAATTCCGCCAATATCTCGCAATGCTAACAATTTAAATGTGAGGGCCCAATGAACAACTATTATCACTATACTCAATTTGCAACCCATATTCCCAAAAAAGTGAGAGATATCTCTCATAGAAGTGCATCTCCATATATATTAGCCTATATATTTGACATGGTCCAGCCCAATCCTATAATGTGCGCGCGCACGCGCAATGGATTCTATATAGTACATATATGAAAGTGCATATAGTACATTTGAAAGTGTTGATTCGAAGAACAGCGGTTTCAATTCAAAAAACATATAATTTAATTTTTTTAATTGTCATATTTTAAAATAAAAAAAATTAATATCAAATTCGACTTATCATGCACCCATCATGAGTTGGGTTTGGCATCATATATCATAAATCCGGCATGATTTGATTTGGAAATTGAGTGGATTCCAGTTTAGCAATCCCAACTTGTGTCAAACTAAATCCATTGCGCGCCATCCTGCATCATCCTTATCTAACTAATATGTGGATGTCGTTTTGTTTAAATCACAGCCTCTCAACAAGAAGGACAAACCATAATTAATGTCAACATAGGTGAGTCTATTACCAAGAAGGAATCTTAAAAAAACAACATAGGTGAGTGAATGAGAAGGAATGAGGAGCAAATTAACATACCCATAGAAGCTGTGTCGACGTTGTCTTGGTTAGAATCCCTCCAATGGAGCTTAAGCTGTGTGGTGTAATTAGTATGAGCAGTGTAGAAGTCGGCCAGTGCCATTGAAATGCAGCTCTCGCTCATCTTTCCCAAGAGCGTTCTCAAGTCGAGAACCACACCGATGTCGAACACAGTCCTGCTAGAACTGAGACTCTCGTTTTGAGCCCCGGCCAGACAGCAGCCTGCAGTAAGGAGGCTAAGACAGTAGAGGAGTATCAATGAAACAGAGAACGAACTTGTGTTCTTCATCTTTTTGGGCCAGAGAAGCTGGACAAGGATCCAATGACTAGTTGAGAGATCTTGGGTTTCATGCCTCCATCATATATATATATATAAGTAGAAGACTTAGTAATGGATCGATCAATGGCTTTTGCGGAAGAGAAGGTAAGACTTAATTAAGAGTCGGATTCATGGAAGCGCGTGTTCTATGTGGAAGGAAGAAGAGTCTTGAGTCTCCAGAGTCCAGTCCACAGCTCCTTGTTTTGTCATGACATGTGGAGGGAACAGACTCCACGATGGATGCTTCTGTATAATTTCAATGAATCTGGCTCCGGCACCTGGGCTCCACCTTGGCCTCAAAGGATGTGGACTCAATTTCGATGTCATCACTGGCCAGACTTGTCAGGGCCACATGACAAGGCCAAAAAGCAGTCAGGTAAAAGCCATCAGCCATGACAATTCTTCTTAGAGATTTTTACTGATTAATCTCAGTTAAATTGACCAAATTATTCACGTACGAGCGGACTCTGTATATGCAGATCAGCTCGTCGGGACTACTTAAATAAAAGGTCTCCTCATGGAAGGGGGAGGGATCCGGGATCGGAAAAATCAGTGCCACTAAGGTATCCTAGCCATTGAATTACCATCCTAAAGTTTAATTAAATCTTAATTGTAGATTTTCTTGATATTTAATCCGATAGTGAGTGAAAGTTTAGTGAGTAAGAAATTAGGGCTAATGCCCTGTCATGGAATGAAAAAAAAGGGACTGCAAGGATGAAAGGTAGGCCCAAGTCGGCCTCATATTGTTGGTTTGCACTTGTAACTGCTTGTTGATGAATATTTTCCCTTAAACTGTGGAACTCCTATTCCACAAGAAAAGGGAACAAAATTAAATAATGACCGTAAACAGCAAGGAAAATACATTTTTATCTTTTAATATTTATTGAGTTTTGAGAAAAGAAATACATAGTCGAAATTCATTTAGTAACAACTAAAAATCTAAAAAAAAAAAAATTCTAAATTATTCAAAAATCCCACTATTCAATATGTATTGAGTTTTGAGAAAAGAATTAATACACACTTGGAATTCATTCAGTAACTTCCACAAATCTGAAAAAAAAAAAAAAAAAAAAACTTTTCTAAATTCTGCAAAGATCTCCACGAATTAGCTAGGGGGATTCTTGCGGAACTTTGAAATCCATTCTTGCTTTATTCTCACATTCAATGATTCACGACATTTACAATCCTGCTGATAATCCATGGCCTCTGATATCATTCAAATTTCATACATGATACACACCCAACCTATCATAGCCACACATCCAAACACCGTACATTCCTGCTCATATTCATACAACTACATTACATTCATAATAATTACACCCAGCTATCATTTACACCTAGATATTGATACATTCAGATTTCTTTTACAACAACTACAGTCAGTCATTCATCTAGATCTCCATTTTGATCTATCCAGGAAAAATAAATATATAAATATAAATATATATATATGGGAGATGCTCCTATGAGAGATATATCTCAACTTATATGAGAGATAGGAATGAGGGTCCTCACATTTAAGTTGTTGGCATTGGATATGGATGTGAGGGCCCCCACCTTATCGCTCATAGTAAGGTGAGAGCATCTCTCATAGGAGCATCTCCCTATATATAAATATATATATATATATATATTATTTATAAGGGTCATTCTAAGCTCAAGCTTAAGATTAGATAAGGTCAAGTGTGTGGTAAGGCCAACCTGGGAACTCACATGGTTGATGAGGATGAGGAAATTTCAAGGACTCCCTAAGATCCTCCTCGTTGAAAAAAATAAGTTTCAACCGTGATTTTTATTATCTACATACGGGCCCAAAAGTTTAATGGTCAACAGTTCATTCAGATCGTATATAGTTGATCTGATGGTCTAGTAAATTTGAATTTGACCGAAAGTTTGTGACCTTGTGAAATTTACAGGGGTCACATGTTTGGTCCATTTGGTGGGACCCACAAGCTTGATTACTCAATTTTATCCGAAGCTCGATGTAGTGAAAACAGTCTATAGTTTAAATTTGTCAATAATCACACTTTCTCTACTTGTTTTGTCCACCTATTTGTCTACATGGAAAAGAGTCTCATGATTTGGTTTTCAGAAATTGTGGGGAAACCTCTTCATAATTCAAGTTGTTGTTGTACCTAGCAAAAAGAGTTTTGACCACCTGCTTGACTATGATCATTCTAAGTCTTGTGACTCTTCTCCAATTAAGTCCGTTTGGATGATAAGAAAAAGGCTACAATAAATAAATTTATAGTGTGGACAGTTTTGGCACTTTTTTTTTTTTTTTGCTATCAGAGGGTAGCAATCATTTGGACTGTACTAATCCCTCCGGACGCAGAAGGAAGCCTGGTAAACTCTCCTATAGCCCCAATGTGGTAGTGCAGTTTTGAACCTATAACCTTTAAGTGCAAACTATGGTCCTAAGCCAACTGAACTACCCCTTGTGATTCTCTCTCTCTAATTGTCATCTATCTCTCATTTGTTTCACGAATTCTCCATTTTTTTTTCGCAGCATTAACTCGGGTCTTTTCTTCTCATCCAATTCAGAGAACTTTCAATTTGTACCATATTCAGCCAGTTGTTACATGGTAGACTTTGACTTGGGTAGAAGATTGTAGTTTGTAAGATCCCAAGTCGTCGGTCAACATCTTGACTATTGACCTGGCTGCTCTATCAGGCTCTTGAATGGACCAAGTGGTGCGATACTAACACGGCAAGAGGAAGGCAGCAGTTAGCAGATCTCACAGCCGTCATTCTCCATAGGAGTGACGAGTGGGGCCGGCCTACTTTAACGGGGGTGCAATCTTGTATGAAGGTCCCACCTTAGATCTTTGTCTTTATTAATTACAAATAGACGATTGGATTGAAGTTGGGGACCTCCACACTTTGAGACCTCTTGTTGTTCCATATTCTCGGGGGGAATTTTCGCCCATGGCTATAAAAACATGGTATTGGAATCATTATTTATGGGTTAAATTAAATTCATTCTGGCTTTATTTATTAAAAGGAAGAAGAAATACTAGCAAATGATTAGAATGAAGAGTAATAAAAGATTGTGAATTTTCATTCTCTGCCGTAGCTTAGCTGATTAGGGATATGAGTGAATGTGCATGAGCTCCCAAAGTCCACCATGTATTAAAAGAAAAACATCATTGTACAAGCTTTAGGGACACGCTACAAAAAAATGTGACTTTTAATAGTAGAAAAAACGGCGATTCTTTTTTTCCGCCGCTAAATATCACTTTTAGTGGTGGGAATATTTTTGCACCAGAGTACTAAATGTGTCGTTTGAGCCTCAAAAGACACTATCAAAGTTTTCGGGGCTACGTAGTTTTATCAACAAAAATTAGTTTTCACCGCTAAGAGTCACATATTTTTTAGTTCTCTTTATACATTACTGATGTATTTTTTGGGGGCAGTTTACCTTTGTAATTTCCCCTATCAATATAATTTACCCTTTAGCCAATAAATATATATATATATATATATATCTTCAATGCCACTGTAGGGCTCGCCATGCTAATGGGCTACATGCATACAAATTTGAGATCAGAATACCAATATATTGCTATAGATAAGTTCACAAAACTACAAGATTTATTGAACAAATCAGTGACTACTGATTCAATTGAATTTAGTGAGCCCTAGTGCTAATCTTTGGAACAATTCCATGGTTATGTAGGGTGTACTTTTTTATTTTCTTTTGAAATGGTAACATGAGCTTTCATAAAAAAGAAGAAGAGGATTCAAAGGGAAAAGCAAAGGGAGGTACAATTAATAGTATTGTACCATACTCCCACCTAACTAAGAGAAAGCAAAGGGAGGTACAATTAAGAGTATTGTACCCTACTCCCACCTAACTACAAAATAATACGTTCCAAAGGAGAAACCCTCTCAACCACTTGTTTGGCCAAAGCATTGGCGAAAGAATTGGCCGATCTTAGCTCGTGACGGAAGACAACGGTTATGGAAGCCAACAACTATCGGATTTCATTAAATAGAAAATGGGATTTCCATGAATTTATTATGATTGGAAAACCAAATAATTGCATTGGAAGAGTCACTCTTTATAATTTGGGAATCTTGGAAATACCTCGAAAAGTACCTTAGTGCTTCCAAAAAAAACTAGCACCTCCTGTAAAGTCCCACATTGCTCATGTGAGTGTGCAAAGACTGGCTAATATAGAGGACTGAGCCTTGATTTAGCATAACGCGTTTTGGGTACGCCAATGGGGGCCAATAGACAAAGCTGTGAGGGGATGCCTATGGGGCCCAAAGCGAACAATATTATGCTGGCATAGTGTATCACGGCTCTTTTAGAGCAAGGGTGTTTTCTTGATGAGCCCTTACAAAAGAGGAGATTATGTGAGATCCATATAGGGACATTCAACTTTTTTTTTTTCATTTTTAGCCATTTTTAGAAATCCATTTCTTAAGATTCTTAAGAATTCAATTCTATGCAAGAAAATAGACTCTAAAGGACAAAAATTGGAAAATAAAAATATTATCACTTTTACGCGGTGTTTTAGAAATAAATAAGAATAGTAAAATAAAATATAAATGTTGCGAATTTGGACTACATTATAAGTTTAAGTAACTCAAATAAGATCAGTAAGTATCATTGCCAAAACCCGTGCATGGGTAAAAAAACTTAATTTTGGCCAAGTTTTTGAACCATGGTGGGGCTAGTTTGCCTACTTAAAACCTAACACTCGACAAACCCGATTGATATCATAATAGGCAATATCCTGGCAAATCGCTTGTTATCCAATCATTTGTTACCATTTTTATCTCTCTTCTTTTTATTATTTATTTATTTATTTTGCTATATAAGAACAACGGGATCAGAACCCGCTCTGATACCAACCTAGGTGATGTGGGACTTCCCTCGGGTGGAATCCAGCCGGCGCACTTTTGACTACACACATTTTTTTTTTTTTTTTTTTGCTGAGTTGTTCCTCATGAAATTTGAACCCACGACTGGTTGGCTCTAATACCATCTTGAATTTTTTCAGCTAGCCATTCCTACCAAAACCTCATGGCATTAGTAGAGGCAACAAAAATACTTTTCAATATTCCCCTTGGGTGGAGCCCACTCCTCAATAGTCTCAACCAGCGGATCTACATCTTAGGACACTTACTTTTCAACTTCTTAGATGGTTTATTTACATGCAAATCAATTAGCCAATAACAAAGATTGAAGTCTCAAATGAAAGACAATTCTACATCAAGTTCTGCTTTGTAGACTCAATGGCTTCTCTCCCTTTATACAGAAAAATTATCAAAAATACAACTAAAGCTAAGAATAAAAAAAACGAAGAAAAAGAAAAGAACTATGATATTGCTGGGAACATTCAGCGAATCAATTTCTTATTGAAACTTCGGCTAGCCGCCAGGTAACCGCAACGCTGACCAAAATTGGGTCAAAATTTGCATCAGAAGATAAGTTTCTGGAAAGCTGACTGAACCCAGTTCGGCTAGCCGCCAGCCAAATTTCGGCTAGCCGCCAGTCAGAATGCGGCTACCCAACAGTCAGAATGCGGTTAACCGCCAGGTGACCGCCTAGGTAACCGC
The DNA here is from genome assembly GCA_003546025.1 of Camphora micrantha. Classification (NCBI taxonomy): domain Eukaryota; kingdom Viridiplantae; phylum Streptophyta; class Magnoliopsida; order Laurales; family Lauraceae; genus Camphora; species Camphora micrantha. The sequence goes on from QPKB01000002.1 coordinate 3,587,683, forward strand.
CATTGAGGAAAATTGCAGATTAAATTCAGATTTTTTTCTCAATTGAGAGCCTAATCATTAAGGCTAGTTGTCACGACCCGAGATCTGTGGTCCTTGGGACCCTCAAATTTCGTGACGCGACGGTCCCACTTCATGTATTGATTAAATTATGCCACATAAAATAAACTAATAAATATGTCATTGCACATTAAATAAACCATTCACAACAATATGGCAATCTCATAATGTCTTATATCTAAACTAGGAATTCAAAAGATCCACAAACTAAATACTTTTCTTAAATCTACTAACTAATAAAATAAAGTGATGCACTACTCATGTCTCTACCCATCCCTGAAAACATCCTAAGATTTCTCAGACTCTGGATCGACCTCAAAATCTGGAACAATGGAACAAAACAATCATATGAGTAAAACTTCACAAGTAAACAAACTATGAAACCGTAGCAAACGATTTTTCAGTCAATCGACAGCAATTTTAATCTATGGGTCATTGATACACAAATGTTCTAAAGCCCAAATGCCATGATCGAGGTAATCAAAATAACAAGGTAGATTGAACGGAATAATATCAGATTAATAGAGCAAAATACCCTTAATTAAAACTAAGATAAGGCACCTCCTCAGCAAACTAAATTAGCAAAATATGCTTACCAAAATTGACCAAAGCACAAAGGTACCCGCCAGGTACAACCATTTTATAATCACAAATAACTGGCATGAGGCCAGCGATACCGGTAACCAAAACTAAATCAAAAGAAAAGGGAGCTAGCTGCAGACTAGTAATTTTCGCACAAAGGGGTTTCCAGTTCCCCAATGTCTACCCGCAGGGGCTAAAATCTGCATGTGAGCATCCCTACGGTGTGTTGCCCATACTTTAGAGGATGCCTTAGGGGTCAATGGTATATATTTTTCAAAGTTTGAAAATGTTCAGTTTTAATCTACTAATTGAAGAAGGTTGGAAAAGCGAATCAAACTATATATTAATGTACAAAACTCCAACCTTAGGATGTAATTTCAGATAGCTCATGAAATGTATTTCTCAACGATAGTTCATTTCACAAAGTTATGATCTTAAGGGGAAAATATGAAGTACAACAAATTTGATTGTAACTAAAACCATTAATCGGAATTGAGTCAAAATTATTATTTAACCAAATCAATAATAACAAATATCCTACAATTCTAAGATACAAGGATCGGGCCCCCTCACCGTGCATCCAAGTATAGATTACAATGGAAGCATAACAAATCCTTAGATATATCATATTGGAGACAAAGAATCAACAATAGATGATAGATCTGACTAATTTGACCTGCCCTGAGTTAAGCTCTTTGATGCAAAGATGTGGGTTCCTATCAAGGATAGTTTCCAAGTGGTCAGTGAGTGCGTTGTGTAAGTGGGTTCGGACATGTGTATATAGGTTTGGACCAAAATGAGAGATGAATAGGCCTGGTTTAGGGTCCCAAGGACCTCAGATCTCGGGGCGTGACACTAATATTCGTGATATCTAAACCTTTATAAGTGTTAGCTAAGGTTATCGGAATACACAATTTAATTAAAGTAATGTCATCTGCAGTAACACGTACATTGATAACGAACGTTTCACTCAATTTTTTGGTTTAGATAATTGTTTTAGAATTGGAATAGTATTGACTAGAAAGACTAATTTGAATTAAATTATGAGTCCGGCACTACATAATAGTTTCTTGAGCTCATTATGAAGCTAAATTGAATAATGCAACGAATGAATGAATTAATAAATGAACAGTTACTGAAGGTAACAATGTAATGAACAATCATACTACAGTAGATGGAATTGGGGGCGTTTCGGAGCTCCGTAGTGATATCAGTTATCTCTGATCGAGACACTGGGAAATCCCACCATTATTGGACCAAAAGGTCATAGACTGAAAAGTCACCTAGTTGATAAGTCACACATTGGACTAATGAGTCCCACTGATAAGTTATTAATAAATACTTAACATGATTAATGAATTGAATGAAAATTAATAAAATAAATGAATGTGAATTACTTCCTCTGGGAAGAAACTGAATTAAAGTGAAACCAATACTATTGTAGTTGCCAATATAGTTATTGTTAATACTGTAATTATTATACAGGATATTTATATAGAATTGAATTGTCTAGAATTGTTAAATCGGTAAATTGATAGAAATAACATGTGCTATCATAGAGTTATATATACATTGTTAAACCGTCGTGTTCACGGTGTTACTGATGATATTACAGGCCCAGTTGCCCGTGCTGGTCAGGCAGATGCCATACCGCCAGCAGAGAAAACCCGTCCAATTCCTTCAGGAGGATTGATCGAATGGATATGATCCGGAGTGCGAATTTGGATTGAAATATTTTGGGGATTTTTGAGAAATTTTTTTGTATATACTCATTTTGAAATTGTAAATGATGTCCTCTGCATTGTATTTTTAATATGCAATGGTTGACTTATTTCGATACAGACATGTGTATATGAACTTTACTTTAGTGTAAAGGACTTATTTAGTTAATCATTCGTTAATGTATATATATTCCATAATGATGTACATTTGACAGGTACGTATGATAGATCCCCTATGGACTTCGTCTTAACTTCGGTTAATTCGGAGTTTACGGGAGTAAGTATGATTGACTTCGCGATCTGGAGTTAAGCCTTGATTACTCTGATCTCGGGCTCAAGTCGTGACAAGGCCATGGAAAGTGAAGATGAATCTGATATAACAGTAGCCTACTTCCAATAAGGGTCAGTTTTCTTCATGGGAGGCGGGCATATCGGGTTCTAAACCGCCACGCTTTATACAACAGATTCCATCTTCCTCTAGCAAGAGGTGAACAATTGAATGTTTGAAAAGGTCGTGTATCATCTTCAACTTCAGTTAAAATGACCGAGTCTCGCCTATTAAGATTTGAACCAGCAGGCTCCTGCTCCACAGAGGCATTTGTAGGAGGAGAATCCCCGTGATGTCTTCTGACCAATTCTAGACTTCCACCGGGTACTCTGGCCCTCCTGTTGAATGTATGGTGAGAGTAGTCTCTCTCATCAAAATGCCTGATTATAGCAATAAGCCTCTGATGAAATGGGATATGGGAATCGTGGGTGAACAAAACATGCCTTTGCGTGTATAGAAAGGAAAGCAGATAGATAAAGAGAGCCAAAACTGAAGTTGCTCCAGTGATAAGGAAGAGGCCCCAGAAACTGTCAAGTGTGAGACTGTTTGATTCAGCAGTTGTCACTAGGTCCCCACAAGTGGTTTGTTGCCCCATCCACCGCGTCTGGTTCTCCGTCAAACCACCTTGTTGTGTGACATACATGATTTCCCTGGACAAGTCAGGGACCAGAGGAGAACCTTTAGGAAAAACCTGCATACAGAAAAAGTACTCAATACGGTTATTCGGGCCTCAGTTCATAGGCAACGAGTACTTTACAACCATTTGGTTCATTATAAAGGAGAGAGAGAGAGAGAAGAAGAGTTACTAACAAAGCCAAAGCCAGCAGTGTGGTAGATGGGCCCAACCATCTTGTATTTCTCACAGTTCCCATTCTTTGCAAGGAAGAGCCTGATGTATGGTATCTCATCGACGATGGCTCCAACAGTTCCACCCGACAAGGCCTCGGCATACTCTTCCGCACTTGTATAGGGCTTGAGCTTAGACTCCTCAACCTTAAAACTCTTCAAGAGATCAAACACATATGATCCTAGCAGGTACCCCACATTGTCCCCGTTCTTGACAAGGTCGTCGACCTTGTTAACGGTTGGCTGAAGCGGTTGAATTGTTAGAAGTGAAGTGAAACTTGCAGTGTAACTTGAAGTCAGTATCCACACCACAAACACCCATACGATAACTACAAACTTAGACCCGCTGTGCACCAGCCTTTCCCCTACATTACATTGTCATCAAAATCATTTCTTTGAAAACCTGGTAACTGAACTCAGTAAGTCATGTAATTGAGGCAAGTCTGGGGAAGTGGACGGTCATGGTGCATTCAAGTCGCTTGGCTCAGTTTCCTCTCAAAGCTGAGTCAGCTCTGCCAGGTTGCCTCATATCATAGAAAGTTTTAAAAGTGTGCTATTTATAACGATTGTTAATGGGGTAGTCATCAAGGCCCGGACTTATTAGTTTCAAAAATTTAGGCCTGACTGCCCAGTTTTGCCAAGGCCTTATAAAATTCCTGCCCCCTTGAATTGAAACCAGCTCAAGTATCGTCCATACCAAGGATAGTCACATCAATACAACAGTGGATACATGTTCAATAGGAGACATTGCAGAACCACAAACAGTAGTGTGTGGCGGGGCGGTTAAAACAACAATCTGGATAGCCCATATATGGGCCATACTTGGATTGGTCCATGGACATAACTTAATAAAAACATGACTTAAAAAAAAAGTAGGGAGATTGAAGTGAACTTAGTACTCAACTGTGTGCGAAAACGAAAGTAGACAAGGAGAACCACAACATGACGCCAATTTGATGGTGTGCTGGGCCCCTAAACTCATCATTGACTCGGTGCTCAAGAGCCCACACTACAAACCCGGTGAAGAAGAAAAAGAACCCAGTCATGAGCCACAGCTCCAATCTAAGAGGCTTCAAGAAGATCCATGCCTTTCCCTTATTCTCCTTGGACAAAACCAACATCATTACTCCTGACTCAGTGTAAGGTAATGTGAAATCAACAAAGCGAGTACGATTGGCTGTAATTGTTACATCGCCCACTAGTGCATCGTAGTTCTGTTTTGAATCCCAACTTACAAACATAAGAAGAGAAATAGCATTCATCTACTTAAATTTGAAAGTCAGTTGGGACTTTTATAGGGCCAAGTTTAGATTTATCATTGATTGGGGTAGTCCCATCCAATACATTTGTTTTCAAAGCCCAGGGATGGGCACAAGGCTATGCTGACGGAGACACCCCAAAAGCATGGAGGCATGCAAGTTGGGTTGAGCACTGTGTATGCATGATCCTTACCCAACCCATTTAAGTCCAGATCAAGTTTTCCTGACCAGTGTTCCACTGTACGTTGTATATTGTGGATTTGGTTCTGTGGGTCAAATGAACGCGGGTCGGTTTCGTGTCAAGTTGGCAGGTTGAGCCAGATTTTGCCACCCCAAGATGCAAGAAGTGAGGTAGGGCCTTGCTCCTACAAAGATTTAAAGACCCATCTACATTCTTAGCCATCTTGTGGAGTGGAGTGTAACATCCCACAGACTAATCTCCTATTAATTATAATTAATTGCTTGATTAGTTAGTAAGTGTGTTTAGAGTTTTAGCGAGTCGGGTTGATCGCTTGGACCTCGCGTGCGAAGTCTCGCGTGATTCGGAGTGCGTTCGGGTAGAGTAAGGGGGTGGTTTGCAATTTGAGAGTTTTCAGGGGTTTTTATGAGATTATGAGTTTTTGTGAGTTTGGGTGCATCGGGTAGGTCTCGACATTTCATGAACTTTAGTCTTCAGTCGCGTTTCGATTCGACGCGTCGGAGAGGCCCAAATAATCACCTTAGAAAACCCAAGGACTAAACTTAAAATAGCCCATTACCTAACCTAATATAAGCCCAACCCATCTCATTCATTCTCTCTTCTCTCATTCACTGTTCTCTCTCAACTCCACTGCCTCCTCACTGCCGACGACCACCGGAGCTCCGACGTTGACGGTGAAGCTTCCAATCTTCTTCCTCTTGCTCTCAAGTTCACAACCATACCCTTTTCTAAGCTTTTCACTTACAACCCATTCAAAGGTAAGCTTCCCAAGCTTTTAGGTCTAACTAATCTTCTTCCTTTGGCTTAGAAATGGTTTAGATAAGCTCACCCCACCCCTTGCATTTCATTTGTAGAGAGGTTTTTGGTTTGGAAACCATTTCCCCCATTTTTGAGCTCAAAGAGGTTTTTCCCCAAATTTCTCTTGGATTTTTTGAGCTCTTCATCTAAGGCAAGTATATATGTTTATATTTATGCTTGATATGTTTGTCTCCCTTGATTTGTATGGAAAAAGGATGCTTTAGATGTTATTGGTTCATTGGATGCTTTTAGGGTTTGAAAACATGATAATTATGTTGTTAGCCTAATGAAATGGATTTGTTTATTAATGACTTGATTAGATGGATTGGTTGGTTTTTAATGGACTTGTAATATGCATGGTTTGGTTGCATATCAGGTTCAAGAAGGGAGGGAATGGACTTAGACCCATTCACTGCAGAAACAGAACCTGCAATTCTGTTCCCGCAGTGTACGCGATCGACCGGCCAAGGGCGCGGTCGACCGGCGACACAGGGGCAGGTTCCCCTGGAACCTGACCAAATTACTGTTCATCTTTTTATGTTACAACTGCCGGTCGACCGGCCAGTGGCGCGGTCGACCGGGTACACATGGGGAAGGTCGACCGGACCCTCTGCGGTCGACCGGGCTCGCAGTATCTGCGGTCGACCGGCCAAGGGCCAGGTCGACCGGGTCAACTGTGTTTTCCTTCTTGGGAGGATTTTCACCCCTTTCTTTGATTACCTTAGGTGGGACTTGATTACCCCTTTTTGTGGACTCACTTGACTTATGTGAAGATGTTTTGAACCGACATCTTTCACGGTTAATCTAGTTGTATCGGTTTACAATCTATCTCAATCTTGAACGGTACGGGACAACGGGATACCCTTCTTTAAATCTATGCACGAAGATTATTCGTCCGGGTATCGTGAACCCTAATTCCCTTCGTTGACTGAGTATGGTTGCACGATGCTTCAAGATTAACATTATACTTAGGGTTGGATTGTCTATCGCTTTTAATTCAGAATCGTACCGTCTGGTACTATCTACAGGTTCCTTAGTTTTGTTTGTTTTCTTGGTTTGTGGATGACATGGAGAACTTAGCTGATGGATTAGGACCCCTTTTGATATTTCGTTTGCTAGGAGGCAAGATTGAATGCGCTTGGATCATACACTCTGGTCGAGTCGCCCATGAGCCATTAGATAACCTTGGAGGCAAGATTGGATGCGCTTGGATCATACACTCTGGTCGAGTCGCCCATGAGCCATTGAACCTTGCGGCAAGATTGAATGCGCTTGGGCCATACACTCTGGTCGAGTCGCCCATGAGCCGAGTAGGCCATCTGCAGATTGGATTACTATTGGACACCGTTTTCGACCACATCGATTGAATGTCCGGACCAACCACTTTGGCTACCCTGATATTATGTTTGGATCTTCCACTTTGTTATTTTATCATTGATTCAGATGCTATGCATTTCATATAATCTTTATTATCGTTTACTCTTATTCGTACTGCATATCTTGATGCTTTATATATATATATATTGCTTGCCGACCGTTGTGTTGATGATGCTACTCTTGGTGCATAGGTACCGAGCCTTTCTATCCCGAGGGGGAGGAAGCGACAGAAGAAGTTCAGGCAGATCAGCCTGATGACTTCCTAGAGTATAGTACGGACGGCCTTTCATAGCCGTATCGACCTCGTACATGAGAGCCTTCAATTCTAGATTTGCTCTTATTTTGGTTTCATTATCATTTTGATTAGGCCCAAGTTTTGGTGTGGCCTAATGTTGTAATTAATACTTTTGTTAACAGTCTTAAACTTGAATTAGTTAATGTATTCAGTAGTTGCTCTTAAACTATACATCTTTAAGATACCACTTGCATTTATGAAGCTTCCGCTCTTTGTAATTTATATTTGAGGAAATGTTTCCACCTCACAGCGGTCTTCAATCCGGATGGGACATGATTGGGGCCAAGTTGCATTTGTTTAATGTTTAGAAAAATTTTAATTGACCCTAATCTCACGCATAACCCCGGTTTCACTTTTGGGGGCGTGACATGGAGCCTCCCAGAGGAAATGAAATTCCTGGCTCCAACTTTAGCCGTGTCAGTAGATTTTATATGTAAATTTTTAACCAAAAAGATGAGCCAAAACCATAGCTTTCCACAATTGGTATGTCAAATATCAATATATTATTCACAGAGAAGAAAGTACTTTAATTGACCTTAAAGTAGACTTGGTCAATGAGATCGTTGTAACTTCCTTTCGGCTTTCCAGCTGCATCTTTAAAGGCAATTAACTCGTACTCGATAGCATAGGGCAACCGGTCGACCGCAGCTTTGAACACATCTATGGAATACCCCGTGAGTTTCGTTTGATTTGTCTCAATGTCCAGCACCTTATTCACAAACTCAGCGAATCCATTCATTTTTGGCATGCCAATCTTCAGTTTCTTCCCACTTGATGGTATCACCCAACCTTTGGAAACAGACGTAGAATCACCAGGCCATATAATTGTACGGAGATCATCTTTGGAATTTGAATATGTTTTCTTACTGGCATTGAGTTTCTTGTTCAGTCCTTGAATTGGGGTCCAGAATCCCACCACTCTATCCCCTTTCCCAATTACATTCACTATTTCAAAGGCCGAAGATTCCAACTGCCCATTTTCTAGATTGAACTGGCCATTGAGGCCATTAAAATTTGTCTTTAATATGGCATCTCTAAGTCTTGGGCCCATCTCAGAGACACTCACTCTTTTTTTTTTTTTTTGCACTTTCTCAACTGCTTTTGCAAGAGCCCAAACCGTATCATACACCCACAACCCAAAAATGTTAAGCTCCACTCCATCAAAGTTTGGATTTTCATTGAAGAATTTCCTTTTCCATCTCACCGTGAAATTTTCTAGCTCTTTCGAGTTTGGAAAATAAGGTTTTACACCCAAAACGCCTTGCATGGATTGAATGACTAAAGAATTCATGGAATCCAAGAGATTGGCTAGCCCATAAGTTATGATCCATGCGTACTCTTCACTCATCATTCCAATCTCATTGGCCTTGAGAAAGAGACGGGGGCTTAGAGAAGGCGATAAGTGCACGATGAAGACCCTAGTTTGCATTGTTTCCATCTTGTAGAGCTCTTGGGCTATCTGATCATCGGTCATCAGATGCGATATCATGCACCTATAGGGTACCCAAGCTTCGAATTCTTGTAATGCATCAATCAAGTAAGGTGTGACCCCATTTCCATTTGGGTTGTCTTCGCAAACTTAAAAAAACTTCCCTCCACTCAAAAGCTTTAACCACAGCAGCATTGGCTTTCACTTGAGAGGAGTCACTTAGTGCAGTTTGTATGAAATAAGGTGTTTGAATGGTAGATAGGAGAGGGCTAGTGGAGGAGAAAGAAAGGATGGGCACATTGGGTTTGGTTCCCAGTTCTGCTATGAACGGGACCTGGGAGGATGTTTGAGGACCTAAGATTGCTTTCACCTGTACATTGTTCAATAGGTCTAGAGCTGCAAGTACAAAAGAGAAGAAAATACGTTACACAAATATGTGAGAAGAAGATGCATATGGAAAGGGTAATGAATTTAACAAAAAAAATTTATACGCGATTACGACTCCATGTCATGGGATACCTCTTCTTTCAAGCAAATGACTTGCAACAAATGATTTTTGTTGTATGTAATGCTCTCAACTGTGCCCCCTCGTGGACCATAGACAGATGGCAATCGCACTTAACTAATTGTGATCGGGCCCAGCTTCTCAACCCGGATGGCAACAGATTGGGTTAAATGAATGACATTGCCCGACTATTTCCTATTAAGTGCGGGTTTGATAGTTTTACTATTTTGGGGTATTTAGAAGTGCTATAAAATTTTAAATCTTAATCTGAGCCAAGTTTGGACTTTTTCTGTACAGTCCCACCCCCACTCAATTTATTGTTTAATTACTTTGCATGGTTTTTAATGGATTCTAATAAACATATCTTGTTTAGTGTTGTCCATATAGTACATTTGAAAGTGTTGATCCAAGGAAGAGTGGATTCAATTAAAAAATTCTATAATTTAATCTTTAAAGTATCAAATTTCAAAGAGATATTAATCGTACAACTGTCCTTTTGCCTAACAATTGCTCTAAAACAGTCGAAACTTAGATAATTCTTGGAGAGTCATTTGAATAGGAAAGGATGCTCTAAGGTATCGTTTGGGAAGGAGGTAAAATGAGGGGAAGGAAAAAAAAAGGGGGGAAATGGAGGGAATGTTGAAATTGAGGGTGTTTGGGAAGGGGGGAGGAGAATTTTGGAATAAAATTTTTGAATTTTGCCTTCAAAATTTTCCCTTCAAAACTGAGGAGAAAATATGAGGGAAAGAGGGAAATTTTTGAATTATTACTGAGCTGCCCTTTTGTTTGTGAATTATTACTGAACTGCTATTTTGAAGCTTTTGCAAAAGTAATGATAAAACGGTAATTGTCTCTCTGCCTCACAAGCAAAAGTAATGATATCTTTGACTTTATGATGCTGAGAGAGAACCTTGGTGTGGTGATTTTGAATGATAAATCATAAGATTTCTTTCCTTACTTTTACTCAAATTTAGTGCACATGAGTTGAATGGTATCTTGGAAGATGCGGGTCCCACATTTGTATAACTCTGATGAGCTGGGGCGTGAATCTCAATTGGGCTAAATTATGGTGACCCAAGTCATTACAAGCGGGCCGGATCGAGTTGGTCTGAACCATAGTGAGTTGAGCTATCGTTAGTGGGCTGAGCCCATTGTGACTAGGTTAGATTTAACACAGGCGACTTGCAATCCTTGATAGTTCTCACCTTTGGGTCTCGAGGGTTCGATCGAACCCTAGGTACACTGCCTCTTTCCACATGTGTGGGCACCGTTCCCACTTGTGTGGGCACCGTTCCCACTTGTGTGGGCTTTCTTTCCACGTGTGCGGGCTCTTTCCCATGTGAATGGATTGTCTGTCTTCATGGTGTGTGGATTCTCTTTTTGGGTCCCACTCTAAGCCCCCTTGGCTGGGTACCAAAAAAAAGTCCTCCATGTAGTAAAAGATAAACAATTTTTTGCATTGTTCTCCAACACTACCCAAAAAAAAAAATGTGACTATTAACAAAAGAAAAAAGAAAAAAAAAAGGCGGCCTTTTCCGCTAGTACTGATTGTGCCATTTTAGACTCAAAAAAACACCGTCTAAACTTTTACGGTAGTTTTATCAGCAAAAAATAATTCTAGTCCACTAAAAGTCACAATTTTTGTAGTGAATTTTTCTTTGTATAATACTGATGTGTTGTTTTGGTGCAGTTTAGCCTTAGTAATTTCCCCTCTCCTCAATATGAATCTACCTTTTGGCCAGAAAAAAAAAAAAAAAAAAAGAGAACATTGTTCTCCAATGCCACCTAGTGCTCACCATACTAATGGCTCCACATGTATACAAATTCGACATCAGAATACCAATATATTGCTACAGATAAGTTCATAGAAGTACAAGATTAATTGAACAAATCAGTGAATATTGATTCAATTGAATTTAGTAAGCCCTAGTGCTAATCTTTGGAACAATTTCATGGTTATGTAGGCTATATATCTATGGTAAAATTACAATCTAGACAAAGAACAAGTAAGTAAATATCTGGTGAGTGTTATCAAAGAAAGCAGCAGTCCCATCTCCAGTCTCAAGTCTCAACCCTCTGCTTCAACTACTTCTGTTGTGGCCTGTGTATCTACCCTCGTGTTGCCAACCTCTGTACAGCTATTTGGATTTTCATTAACATGTTCAGGCGAGGAGATTTCATTGTCTTCTTCGGAAACAACTGTACTGGTGTGCGAAATGCATAACGGCCTCTGTGACGCATTCAGCTGAGCCAAGGCTTCTGTGTCACCTCTAGCGCTTAATGCCACTTCAGTGTCTTTGGGCCTAATATTCTTAAATGTATGAGAGGCTAAGTCTTTGTCGTCGAAACGTCTTATTACAATCACAAGTCTTTCCCAGATGGGGATATTGGAATCAAGCAAAATAGCCATATGTTGGTAGAGAAAACGAGCAAAGAACACTAGTAAGGCAAGTGTGGAAGCAGCTCCAGTGATGAGAAAGAGACCCCAAAAGCTATCAAGAGTTAAGCTATTAGATGTGATAGAGGTGGCCTGGTCTAGGCATGTAGTTTGGCTTCCAAACCAGGCCTGCTCGATCGCCACCATCTTATCTCCCTCAGTTACATTTAAGATGAACCTAGAAATATCAGAGACGAGAGGAACCCCTGCGGAAGGCCTGATAAAGAAATAATAGTGATTGAGCAAGAGACCAGACGTTCTTAATATATAAAAAAGTGCCTGCAATAAGGAATCAAAGTGCTGACTCCAAACCTAACCAAGATTTTAATTTGACATGAAACTTCACTTCTATTTGCACCTTAGCGAGCCCAGTTACTGAATGATGTAGCTAGCTAGGTTTTTCTAGTTAATTAGTATAACTCTTTTGACATGTTGAACTCTAAGTTGATGATGATGATTTTGCTAGCAGCATCAATTACAAGGTTATTGAAACTAACAATAACATATACATGTTTGTTTGTGAGATATATCAATTTAATACCTCTAACCCCTTCATTTGTAGTCCAACGAGATAATGGCTTTATATAAAAATAACAAAAATTGGCCCTCAATCCAATAGTCCAATCTATTTGGATCCGCGCAAATCCATGGAATCGGTGACTATTGGGGGTTGTAAATATGTGATCTATTTGGATGGGTCATAAGGTGGCCAGACACTAGCTACTTGGTGGTTCAAACCATAAAACGGTAACGATCGTCCTCACAGAACCTTTACTCTATGTATAAATGTAGATAGATATATAGATAGATAGATGTAGGTAGGTAGATAGATAGATAGATAGATAGATAGAGAGAGAGAGAGAGACTCACAAAGCCGAATCCATCAGTCTTGTAGGTGGGCCCAACCATGGTGTACTGATCACAGCGGCTAGCGAGAAAGAGCTTGATGTAAGGGATCTCATTAAAGATAGCAGCCACACCGCCATTCTGACTTCTTTTAGACAATGCATCAGCATACTCATCAGGAGTGTTGTACTCCTTGATCTTAGACTCATCAAAATTCAATAGCTTCAAAAGCCCTTGTACGAAGGACCCTTGTTGGTACCCCACATAGTCCCCATTCTTGATAAGATCCTTGACATCTGTGACTGTGGGCTGGAGCTGTTGGACGGTCAGCATTGAAGTTAAGCTAGCTGTGTAACTTGATGTTATAATCAACACCACGAACACCCATATGATCACGACAAACCTCGACAAGTTGCTCACCAACCTCTCCTCTGCATCAGATCACACAAAAACAATTTTACTTAATCTTGAATACTTTAAACTTTAAATACGTATTATCCTTTCCGAAAATCATGCTTTGCCAATTCCAAGTCCGAAAATGGTGCTAGACAAGCAATCATGAAATAGAAACTCATCAAACCAAATGTTGAGTCTACTTTTCGAGTTAAAGTAGTACTCAACCAAACCCACATTCCCAAAAAATGGTTTTGGCAGATGAGGATGAAGATCATAGTTGAAAGAAATGTTTATTAAGAGAAGGAAAGGATGAGAATTATGAACTTAACTGTTAGCAAATACAAGCGATGGGAAGGAGTACCAAAAGATCATTCCAAATTGCTGGCTACGAGGGCCCCTGAACTCTTTGTTTACTCGATGTTCTAGGACCCACACCACAATGCCTGTGATGACAAAGGCCGCCCAAGTTGTCAACCATAGGTTTCTACTCAAAGGCTTCAAGAAAATCCATGCATTCTTCCTCTGATCGCCTTTGATTGGAGCGATCATTGACACTCCCGACTCCGTGTATGGCAATGTAAAATCCACATACAAAGATCGATTAGCTATGATCGTTGAATCGCCCACCACGGCATCGATTTTCTGCATTTTCAATCCCACCATGAAAACAGTACAAGACAGACTCAATTGTAGTAATTCAGTGCAACATGTATGGAAGTGCTTTGATTTTTTTTATTTTTTTTATCGGTAACTGAAACTTTCATTAAGAGAATGAGAGAATACGAAAAACAACGAGGCAAGAACACATGGAAGTGCTTTGATACCATTACGTGTTATTTGAGGATCAATATAAATCGAATTTCAGGCTCTAGATCAAGTAATTGTAGAATTCTCCTATCTCATGTGCATTTCCCCGGTGTTCAAGATATACAATCCATACCTTGAATTTAATGGGGAGAATCATACAATTCTTCTTTGAAATTCTATTGAACAAGAACATCAGTTTTAACATGAAATTGAACTGACCTGAAGATAGACTTGATAAATGAGATCATTGTAAGTCCCGGCACTAGTTCCATCAGCATTCTCAAACGGAATAAACTCATAAGGAAGGGCATATGGTAATGCGTCCACTACAGCATTAAACACATCGATGCAGAAGCCAGTAACAGATGTTGTGTTGGTTTGAAGATTCCGTTCCACCATCACGAATTTGCTGAAACCATCTTTCACTGGTACTCCAATCCTAAGTTTCTTCCCATTCGTCGGTATCTCCCAACCCTTGGGTAATGTCGTCGATTCTCCCGGCCATGTAACGGGTTTAAGATCGGCCATGGTAGTCGAGTAGATTTTCTGATTGCTATTGCTTAATTCCTGTGAAAGTCCTGATCCTGGTGTCCAAAATCCAATCTCTCTTTCACCTTTTCCGACCACATTAACTATTTTGAAGGCCCAAGACTTCAATTGGCCATTGAGGAGCTGGAATTCTCCACTGAGGCCTTTGAATTGAATCTTTGAGATTGCATCAAGAAGTTTTGGCCCTGTTGGAGAGACTCCCATAGTATCCAAATCAGTAGAGTTTGCGATAATCTTTGCCTTTTGAAAGTGGGAATTAATAGTCCCAACTCTTTCTACTGCCATTGCCAATGCCTGCACTGTATCATATGCCCATAGCCCAAAAATGCTCAGCTCAGCTATTTCAACACTTGGATTCTCCAGAAGGAATTTTCTTTTCCATCTCGCGGTAAAATTGTCGAGCTTCTTCGATTTAGGCACATAAGGCTTCACACCCAAAACACCTTGCATCGAGTCAATGACAGAAGGGTCCATAGAATCCAAGAGATTTGTCATACCATCCGTTGTAATCCAAACTGTTAGTATTTTTGAGTGTTGGCTAATTCATTGGGTGGACAAAACATGGGAATTTAATGTGATTTGTTTTTCTTAGATGGACCATCCTGGTTTGAAGAAGAACTTCAAAGCAGCAGGATACAGAGTGTTTTCAACAAAAAGACAGACCGATCGATCGCCTTCCCAATCCGATCGATCGCCCACAATTTGTTCTCAGTTAAAAGTCAGTCCGATCGATCGGACCTTCAGCCCGATCGATCGGCCCGGAAAAAGCCTCAGTTATTTGACAGTCCGATCGATCGGACCTGCAGTCCGATCGATCGGCCAGCGGCGAGTGTCAGCTATTTTTTAGCCCCATCTTTCTAAAACTCTAATCTTTCAATCCCAGTACAATAGATCTTTCCCATACGAGTGCAGAAGCCTATTTAAGGGTTTAAACCCTTCATAAACAGATACCTCTCTCAGAGCAAAACCCTAGATTACCTTAAGAGAGATTATCTTCCTCCAGAGAGTTTGTGTGTCAAAGACATGTGCTGAAGCTTTGTTCTCTGGAGATTTTCAATCCATGTTCCATCCAATTCGTCTTGCTTAAGGGGTGGAGATTGAAGTGCTGGAGAAGGTGAACGGCGTGTTCGTCGGCAAGAATCGCTTTGGTCCTTAGGTTGTGATCAACTGTAAAGGGGAGTGAATTTATCTTGTAACCTTTGATTTCATAGTGCTTGATCTTTCTGGACCGGTGTTAGGTCCCGTGGTTTTTTCCCTACCCAGGGTTTTCCACGTAAAAAATCTCGTGTCCATCTTCGTGATTGTTTGCTTGATTAACTTAGGTTTTTAATTTCCATATTCATATCTGTGCTGGGATTTAGTTTATTTTCTGTTAGGGTTGTGTTTTAGACCCTCCAGGAATTTTCAATTGGTATCAGAGCTGATTCACACTAAGTTATTGTGTGAGATCTACACAGATTTCTGATATGGACAATTTTAGAGATGGATCTTCTATTTCCAAACCCCCACTCTTGGATGGATCGAACTATCATTGTTGGAAAGTTCGAATGACTGCCTTCCTCCAATCCATAGATGTGGATGTCTGGAACTCTGTTGTTTTTTGTTATACCTTGCCTACTGTTACCACTGACGACAACAAAGTCATTGAAAAACCCATGCCTCAATGGTCCAAGGAGGATAAACAAACCTTCAATTTTAATGGTAGAGCTTTAAATTCAATATTTAATGGTGTTTCTCCTGCTGAATTTCGTCGAATATCTATTTGCAAAACTGCTAAGGAAGCATGGGATATATTAGAAACTGTTCATGAAAGTACTCTCAAAGTTAAGCAATCCAAACTTCAGAGTTTAACTACTGCGTTTGAGAATCTGAAAATGGATGAAACTGATGTTTTTGATGATTTCAATGATAAGTTATCTGCTATTGTGAATTCTACTTTCTACTTAGGAGAAGTCATACCTGAACATAAAATTGTTAAAAAAATTCTTAGATCACTTCCTGAAAGATTTGACCCAAAAGTTGTTGCTATTGAGGAGTCCAGCGATTTGGATTCAATTAAAGTTGATCAGTTAGTTGGCAACATGCAAACCTTTGAAGCCAATCTTAGAAAAACAAAGAAAGCTAAAGGAATAGCCTTGAAGTCTCTTATGGAGCATGAGAATGACTCTGAACAAGAGACCGATGACCCAGACCTTGATGCCCTATTTGTTAAAAAGTTTAAAAAGTTTTTGAAAAACGATAGAAAGGATTTTAAAAAGAATTTTAAAAATAATACTCAAAAAGGACAGTTTAAGCCTTCTTCTTCATTTAAATCCAATACTGGTCAAAATCCTGAGAAAAATGTGTCCAAAATTCCTCCCAATAGTACTCACTGTTTTGAATGCAAAGGTTTTGGTCACTATGCTTCTCAATGTGTAAATAGGACTTTCAGAACTCAAGGAAAAGTGTTGAATGTAACGTGGGATGATGATTCAGAACAAGATTGCAATGAAAGTGAACCTGAATCATCATCACCAGAACATGAAAAGTTTATGGCTTTTATGGCAAGATCTAACGACTCC
Source organism: Camphora micrantha (assembly GCA_003546025.1). NCBI lineage: Eukaryota > Viridiplantae > Streptophyta > Magnoliopsida > Laurales > Lauraceae > Camphora > Camphora micrantha. Next base: position 3,604,675 of record QPKB01000002.1, read on the forward strand.
TTGTTGCAGGAAAGTGTGGAAAAATCAGATGAAGTTACTTCAGATGATCTTAATTGTTTGTCAGATAATGAACAGGATCTAGTAGAAGCATATCACAGTCTCCTCAAACATTCAAGGAGGATGACACAATTGAATGATATTCTGAAAGGAAAATGGAAAGCTGCTGAAAAAGAAAATCTTGTTCTTAAAACTGAACTCAATGAATCCCAAGGTAAAGTATCTCAACTTGAATCACAGCGTGCCATTTTATCTGACAAATTGATTTCTGCAGGGAATGAACGTGACTTACTTCAGGAGCACTCTATTCAAGCTGACAAAGAAATTTTACTCCTAAAGAAAGAACTAGATTCCTGCAAAACTGAAAAAGATAGCCTTTCTGACAAACACAAGACAACCATTGCTGAATTGGTCTCCACCAAAGCTGATATTCATCGGATGAATACAGGATCAAAGAAACTTGATGAAATACTGGGTGCACAAATAGTATCTAGCAACAAGCATGGTCTTGGATTTGACTACGGTGCATCCTCCTCCAATAACACAGGTAAGTTTGTTCGGGGAAATACACTTTTTGCTATAGAACCTGCTGTTTCTAAACCTAAACTCCAATCTCAAACATTATACACCTTATCGTCAATATGTCCCCACCTGTCACTTTTGTGGAATCATTGGACATATAAGGCCTCATTGCAATAAATTGCGAAAGAAACTTCGAAGGGAAAGAAAGAAGATCAATTTGACCCCTAATAAGGTCAAACAAAAATTCATTTGGGTACGTAAATCTGATCTTCGCTGCAATGTGGTTCTCACTGCTCTTAAAGCACAAAGTTCACATGTTTGGTACTTAGACAGCGGGTGCTCTAGACATATGACAGGGGATAGGTCCCTTTTCACATCACTTGTAAGTCATGAGGGTGGTAATGTTCAATTTGGAGATGGAAGCAAATCTAAAGTTGTTGGTAAAGGATCTGTCAACATACCAGGTATGTCCACTATCAATAATGTTTTCCTAGTTGATGGACTTAAAGCAAACTTGCTAAGTATAAGTCAATTCTGTGAATCTGGTAATGAGGTTCATTTTTCTTTAAATAATTGCTCCATAATAGACAGTCTTGGAAAACATGTACTCTCTGGTAAAAAGAATTCCGATAATTGCTATGTGGTTGTCAATGAGATAGTCAATGAAAAAGCTTTGAACTGTAATTCTGCTACTGTCAATACTGTTGACCTTTGGCATCAAAGATTAGGTCACATCAACCATTCTGATTTGGAAAAACTTTCTAAGCAAGAATTAGTTCGAGGACTTCCCAAACTTCAAAAACTTCATAACCACGTGTGTGGTCCGTGTCAAATTGGGAAACAAATTAGGGCACCACATAAAAAATTGGAAATGTTTACTACCAAGAGACCACTAGAGCTACTTCATATGGATCTCATGGGTCCTTCAAAATCTGAAAGTATTGGTGGCAAAAAGTACATCTTCCTTACTGTTGATGATTTCTCTAGATTTACTTGGGTTCGCTTTCTTAGAGATAAATCTGAAACTTTTGATGTGTTTCATTGCTTATGGCTTCAACTTCTTACAGATAAGGGCGGACAGTATGGTGGAATTGCAAGAATCAGATCCGACCATGGCACAGAGTTTCAGAACTTTTTCTTTAACACTTTTTGTACTGAAAATGGCATTAAACATGAATTCTCTGCCCCTAAAACTCCACAACAAAATGGAGTAGTTGAAAGGAAAAATCCGGTTGTACAAGAAATGGCTCGTGTCATGATCCATAGTAAAAACGTTCCACAAAGGTTTTGGGCAGAGGCAGTTAACACTGCTGTCTATGTGATAAATCGAGTCTACCTCAGGACTGGAACCAAGAATACTCCATATGAACTATGGACTGGTCGAAAACCTACAGTTAAATACTTCAAAACCTTCGGGAGTAAGTGTTACATCTTGAAAGATAGAGAACATCTTGGAAAATTTGATTCCCGAAGTGATGAAGGGATTTTTCTTGGGTACTCATTAAATAGCAAAGCCTACAGGGTATTTCATTTGAGACATTCCACAGGCATGGAATCTATCAATGTCACTGTTGATGACGCTGGACCCGCTTATTTTTCTGATGATGAAGATGAATTCCCTATAACTCTTCCTTCTTCTCCGCAGGTTGGACAAAATGATAAGCAACACACGGAACTAAAAGATCCAATCACACCGGATCAAGAAGCTGTCATTCCTGACACTGAATCAGACTCTGAAAGTGATGAGTCTGGACTGAAAGTGAAAGGTGCTACTCAAAGTACATCAACTCCTCAACCCTCTTCAAGCAAGGATGTAAATCCTCGATCCCAAAAAGGTCAGGTAATCAGGGATCACTCTCTCGATAAAGTAATTGGTGATGTTAATGCTCCTATCAAAACTCGTCGGCAAGTCCAAAGTGAGGTAAATTTTTTATGTTATGTTTCCTCTTTTGAACCCAAAAACATTAAAGAAGCTCTTGTAGACGACTCCTAGATTAACGCCATGCATGAGGAGTTAGGTCAATTTGAGCGTAACAATGTTTGGAAACTAGTTCCAAGGCCCAAAAATACACATGTCATAGGTACAAAATGGATTTTCAAAAATAAAACTGATGAATTTGGACAAGTTGTCAGAAACAAAGCTAGACTAGTTGCCCAGGGCTATACACAGGTGGAGGGAATAGATTTTGATGAAACATTTGCTCCGGTTGCTCGCCTTGAGTCCATTCGCATTTTATTGGCTGTAGCTTGTTCTCTAAAAATCAAGTTGTATCAGATGGATGTCAAGAGTGCCTTCTTGAATGGATTTTTAAATGAGGAAGTGTATGTATAACAACCGCAAGGTTTCCAAGACCCCCATTGCCCTGATCATGTGTTCAAATTGAACAAAGCTTTGTATGGTTTGAAGCAGGCTCCTCGAGCATGGTATGAGAGATTGACTACCTTCCTGCTTGAAAACTCGTTTGTATGGGGCAGCGTAGATAAAACACTTTTTATCAAGAGAGAGAGAAAAAATTTCCTTATTGCTCAAGTTTATGTGGACGACATTGTTTTCGGTTCCACATCTGAAAGTTTGGCTACATCTTTTGCCTCTTCTATGTCCACTTCTATGTCCAAAGAATTTGAGATGAGCATGGTTGGAGAATTATTCTTTTTCCTAGGTCTACAAATCAAACAATGTGAGGATGGGATATTTCTTTCACAAACCAAATATGCTCAAACCATTTTGAAGAAATTTGGGATGACCTCTGTCAAGCAATCCAATACTCCCATGAGCACCACTGTTAAGCTGAGTTTAGACTCTTCAGGGAAAGATTTTGATGAAAGAATGTATAGAAGCATGATTGGAAGCTTGTTATACTTGACTGCTAGTAGACCAGACATCTCCTTCAGTGTTTGTGTTTGTGCCAGATATCAGTCAAGACCCAAAGAATCTCATCTCCAAGCTGTAAAGAGAATTCTAAAATATGTGAGTGGCACCACTAATTTTGGAATATGGTTTACAAGAGATACCAACATGAATGTCGTCGGTTACTCGGATGCTGACTGGGCAGGTTGTGTAGATGATCGGAAAAGCACTTCCGGTGGCTGTTTTCTTATTGGAAATAATTTAGTTGCGTGGCACAGCAAGAAACAAACCTCCACTTCACTATCCACAGCTGAGTCAGAATACATTGCGGCTGGAAGTTGTTGCACACAATTGTTATGGATGAAACAAATGCTATCTGATTATAGCATTGCACAGACCACAATGGTTGTTTATTGTGATAACAAAAGTGCTATTGACATCTCTAAAAACCCGGTCCAACATTCTAGAACCAAACACATAGACATAAGGCATCATTTTATCAGAGATTTGGTTGAAGAGAAGGTCATTACCTTAGAGCATATCCCTACGGAAAATCAACTCGCTGATATTCTTACAAAACCTTTGGACCCAACTCGGTTTGATTCTCTCCGTAAATCTCTCGGTATTTGCTCATATCCTTAGTCCCTTTCAATTTTTTTTGTTTTGGTGATTATGGTTTGGTTGCTTATTGTCAGTACACGACTCCCCTACTCCAAAAAAAAAAAAAAAAAAAAAAAAAAAAACGGAGGTCAGGACTACCTATAAGTATGTGTGATAGCTACTATATGATTGAAAAGTTTCATTAGAGAAGGCTACCATACTCATTAGTGTGAAAGTCACCAATGATGGATCTTATTTGGGGCAAATTCCAAATATAAAAAAATAAAAATAAAAAAAATAAAAAAAAGGGGAAATAGCATCGCAAAAAATTTACAAAAAAAAAAAAGAGGGGAAGTTGGTTCTGATATGTGTGATCATATCTTATATCCTAGAACACTTCATTGAAATTTTTTTTTCTCTTCCTTCCTCTAGCTGTGTTTATGCCTTTTTTTTTTTTTTTTTTTTTTTTTGCCTTGGTCCGATCGATCGGCCAAACTGGTCCGATCGATCGGACAGCGTGTTTATATAGCCACTGCGCCCGTTTTCTTTTCTTTCATTCTCTGTTTTTCCCTCTGTTTCTCTGCCCTAAAAACCGAAGTTCCTCTTCTCATTCTAGGGTTTCTCCTTCAGGGGTGTTTGCTCTTCCAAAGGTAACTTTTCTTCCTCCTCTTCTCTCTTCCATTTTCCATTTCATTCCATGTGTTTATCTTTGGTTTTGGAAGATAGATTGGGTATTTGGAGATTGTCTTGTTGGTTATGGATGCTTGAAAATGTTTTGGTTGTGGCAATGATTTTCTAGTCTTAATGTATATGATATCTTCTCTTCATATTGTACTTCCATTTTGGATGTCTCATTTTCTAAAATGCATGTTGGATATGTGTCTTTGTACAATGCACCCCAGGTGTTTGTTAGATTGTCTCAAAGACAAAATGGCCCCAAAAGTCTCTCATCCTCGTAAGAAAACATGCCATCGGGGTAGCTCCTCCTCTGCACCCACCTTTGATGAGAATCGATTTCAAAGTTTGATCAAGGAAAATTCGTTTGTGAATGTCTTTTCCAAGAAGCAAGTCATAGTGGAACGTCCAGTGAATTTAGCCAAAATCGAAATTGATTTCAGTCGATGGCTGTTAGAAAGAGAATGAGCTTCCTTGTATATTCTTGACCCTACCACATATGGGTCAATGGTGCAAGAGTTTTACAACAATATTCATGATATTGGAGAAGACTCTTTCAAATCCTTTGTTAGAGGGGTTATTGTTGAAATCGATCCGGATTTTATTGCACAGTTCATTCAGATTGATCGGAGTCTCAATGCTGTATATCCAACTCCGGAGCCAGATCCGGATGACATGGAAGACCCGGTTGATAATACTGACTGGGATGAGGTGATTACAATTCTCACCGGTGGCCGTAAACGTGTATGGCCAGGGGGTGTCCTGAAACAGAAGTACCTTACCCCCTCGTACCGTATGCTGAATCTATTTGTGTGTTTCAACCTCGAGCCTAAAGGGAGAACCTCAGAAGTTGTCATGGAGACAGGCCATCTTCTCTACTTGATTGGGACTGGACAGCCTATTGACATTCCACTTGCTATCTATAAGCATATGGTGGCTACCCCTCTCGGTGCGTCGACTACTTCTCTTCCGTATGGAGCTCTTCTCACTCGGATTCTTCTGTCTAAACGACACTACAACAGATTATATTTTTTGCGACGCTTAAAAGCGTAGCAATAGATAACATAACCGTTGCAAATAGTTTTCAGCAACGGTTTTGCAAGCGTCGATGTGACGTTGCAGTTGATGCCGACGCAGAAGATAAAAAACGACACTCAAAAGCGTAGCAAAAGCTATACCCATCGACTACGGCTTTAAGCGTTGTTAATGATATTAATAGCGTCGCTGGATATATATATTTTTTTCCATTTAAAACTTTTACCGATGCTTTAAAGAGTTGCAAAAGGTTTACTAACTGCAACGTTTTTTATTTTTGTCGCAGATAGTCTGTTTTGGCTACGGTTTAGAAGCGTTGCTAAATGGCTATTTGTTGCAACGCTTGAAAGGGTTGTAAAAGAACCATTTTTAAGTATAATATAACACGTATTTGCAACGCTTATAAGGGTTGTAAAAGAACCATTTATAAGTATAATACAACCCATTTGCAACGCTTGAAAGGGTTGTAAAAGAACCATTTTTAAGTATAATATAACATGTATTTGCAACGCTTATAAGGGTTGTAAAAGAACCATTTACAAGTATAATACAACCCATTTGCAACGCTTGAAAGGGTTGTAAAAGAACCATTTTTAAGTATAATATAACACGTATTTGCAACGCTTGTAAGGGTTGTAAAAGAACCATTTGCGAGTATAATACAACACATTTGCAACGCTTGAAAGGGTTGTAAAAGAACCATTTTTAAGTATAATATAACACATTTGCAACGCTTGAAAGGGTTGTAAAAGAACCATTTTTAAGTATAATATATCACGTATTTGCAACGCTTGTAAGGGTTGTAAAAGAACCATTTGCAAGTATAATACAACACATTTGCAACGCTTGAAAGAGTTGTAAAAGAACCATTTTTAAGTATAGTATAACACGTATTTGCAACGCTTGTAAGGGTTGTAAAGGAACCATTTGCAAGTATAATACAACACATTTGCAACGCTGGTAGCACTACAAGAAAACTTACATTTAGCTATATGTATGAAAACCGCCGCAAAAGGTATTAGCGGCGGAAAACGAAAAGAAAACAAAATTATGCAAAAAAAGAGTGGGTCTATAATCCCCAGCATTGGAACAAGAGAACTTATGCACGAACATCAAACAGAATAAAAGAAAATTTTCTTATTAATAAAACAACAAAGGAAGAATCATTGCAACATTTATTCATCCAGTTGAATGAAAATAGACAGTCTTTTACATCCAAGTTAAGCCAATAACAAAAGCTCAAAAAACAGGCTTGCCAACAAACAGATAATCCCAAACAGCTACATAAATGAAAGATGAACACCCAACTCCAATGAAGACCGCAAATTGTCTGAGTATTTAATACCATGCTAATCATTATTACATTCATTGACGAACATTCAATGAAGTAAAAAGCTCACCAAGGAAGCTCATATCTTCAAATGTTTAGCAATCTTGAGCCACTCAGTGTGGAATGACCCAGACATATCAGTACGAATTATGCAACCCCCTTTGCAAATCCTTCAAAGTTCCCCAAGTTTCAAGTTCCATCCCTTCTCAATGCTCTTCACACGGATCAGATTCATCCCCTGTGCATAGCTACAGATCTTTGAAGCATAAAGAGCTTGCCTCACATCATCAATCGGCTTCTTCTTATCTATAGCCTGCTCAGACAAGACATCACTGAAACCACCAAATAACCATGCCTTAGTTTTCCTTTTTCAACCTAGTCCCATCAACTCTTCTTTATATGAGCAATTAACATTTTGATCAAGTCCCATAAAATTTATTTATGAGGACATCTTTGGACTTAATCAATATAATCTCATCACTGATATCATTTCAAATGCTATAGAATATAATGAAATACCTGTGAAAACACATATGGCAAAGCTGAATACAATCCAGCAGCTTTTTCTCTATAATAAATTGTTCACTCAACGGCTACAACTGGCTGTACGCCTGCTGCATTTTGTATCCCAAGGAACACGGTAGCGGCAAACATAGAACCCATGGTGTTAAACGCATCCTGTTGCCTAATCCTGAAATATTAAACATCATGATGATTTAATTTATCTTCAGATAGATCGGATGGAGAAACAAAATTCATGTAGCCAACCTCAATATGGTTGGGACAAGGCTTTGATGATGATGTACAAAGTCAAAATTGACACCTAAAAGTAAAGCATGCATTTTGGATCTCTCAAGTCCACATTTATATTCAACAGATGAACTGATTTTTCTATAAATGTGATCTGATGATAAGCACATATAAATTTTCAGGTGGGGGCCACAAGATGGAGTGATGGACCGTATATGAACAGTATACAGTCTGCTCATCTCTGTATTCAATAGCAACAAGTGTCCATGTATAAAAAGAATAATTTTTTTTTTTAAAAAGCACTTAAGATTTCAGCTATAGCTTACCTTTTGGGGCAAAGATTCCATAACATTGTTCCAAACATCAATGCTGTGAAGGCTGTGAATGAGAGTCTGACTGCATTGCATGCTGGATTTCGCCAGTAAGACGGATTTTGTTTTCAAAGGCTAGCCAAGAACTGTGTGTTAAATGACTGTGGATACTGAGTGGGGAAGTAAATATCTTTTGAACTAGGAGGAGGTTTACTCAGTTCCTCAATCAAAGCTTTGGTTCTCCTATATGCCACAAAATTCATAAGTAAAAGAGACACGAGTAATTGTATTTACAAACACAGGCCAAAGTGTATCCATTGCCCAACCCATCAATATAGATCTGAGTTTTTATATATTTCAGCAAAATTAGCCCCCAAAGCCTCTTCTTGAGCCACTGTAGTCACCTCCAACATCCATGTTGCTGGATTATAACCATCTTTTATTTTGCTAACTCCATGAATTCCCTTGATAAAAACAAACAGATTCTATAAGAACCAACAACATTAGGTACCCAAAGCACAAACTTCTCAGGTGAGTTTGGAAGTACACCAAAGCACCTACTGGTTGACAAGTTAGAATGAATGGCATTCTGTTCATTGAAATTTGTATATTCAGGGCAGCATGCAAATCAGGTACCACAATTGGTAAGATGCCAAGATTGTAGTAGTAAAAGTTAATAGAGCAAATATTCTACTTGATTTGATCTTTCTGAATTTCCCTGAATCCAACATTATTGCAATTTGTGGCACATCCAAGCACAGCCTTGGGGCCCATTTGAATGTGGAGAAAACTGTCCACACACACAAACAAAAAAAAAAAAAAAAAAAAAAAAAAAGGAACCACAGACAATTTTCTATTCCTTTTCTCCCCATCCAAACAGACCCTTTGAGAACAAAGTTCAACGTCAGATTAGTGGCTCACCTCAAAGTAACTGACTAGGTGGCAAGAATTGTGCCCCAGTGGGCCAACATATATTTCCTCTCCACCGCGCTTCATTAGGAAAAGCTACAGTTGAACAGAGAGTACAGGACTTAGTTGGTGCTGATGGATCAAAACTTCCTTAAGATGAATAAACTCCTATAATCATCAGCTCATGAGTGAGTTGCAACAAATGAAAATTCCTTAAGATGATTTGGTGTTGGATTTGGAAGCTGGCTCTTGGCTTTGTACCAAATGATGAGAACCATTCCAACTTCCAACAATGGATGTCCATTGAACATCAAATAATAGTCCCAAGAGGCAATGGGAGGTTGATACAAGGATAGCAGCAAAAGTAACAAAATAAGAAATTGTGCAGCTACAGAAGACCATCACATGATCATAACTAAATTTCCAATAGGATAAACAGATGAAGTTTTTCTAAAACTTAAAGGAGCATCAATAAGCACCATGAAAAAACATAAAGAAGATGCCAACATCACCAGGCTGACACGTCCAAAGATTCTTAATCTATCTGAAATATCTGAAGCAACGATGTGCGCTTAAGAAAACAGGTTTTCTTTTTCCATTTTGCATAAACATGTGGTTGAACATAGGGTCATTTCAATAATTTAATACGGTATAACTATTAGAATCACCTTGAACTTCATAGCAGATTCCACACCTTCTTTTTCTGGATAAAAATAAGAGTGAGCACCATTCAACTGTGTTGCGGCCCTTGTCATAGATTCCAGTGAGAATCTTCTTCCTTTTGCTTCATCTTCCTTTCATTAGTTACAAAGTTCTTGTAGATGGAACTTGTAGCAGAGTTTTGGGTTAGATTCAGCTGCGAGTTTGTCTAGTTGCTGACTTGCTGCTCTAAAAATCAGACATGCAAGTGTTAGTGGTGTCTCTGAATTCCTATCTATGTTGATGATACTAGCAACAAATCTTGGACACCAGCAACAAGACTGCAGTGATGTTGGTTGTGTGACAAACTTAATAAATCTGGATTAAAAAAAAAAAAAAAAAAAAAACAGAAAACACTCTAAATAAAAAGAATTGGATGGAAATAATTGGTGGAATATAGATTTCTCTTTTAGAAGTCCCGGATGACAATCAAAGTGAAAGTGCTAAAGCTTACAAAATATATGCAAGCCTGTTTCGTACTAATCCCCATCACTGTCCTTCCATGAATCCACCTATAGGATGAAAGATCAAATTAATTGATGGAATTTTGTAATTGTTCTTCTAAATTCACACTACAAGAAAAAGTACATTTAGCGGCGGAAAAAAACCGCCGCTATATGTATGATATCTGCCACTAAAGGTATTAGCAGCAGAAAAATGTCCGTTGCTACTTTTGTCGCAGTTAATCCTGTCACTGATTGTATTTGCAGCGGAATGGGAGGTGCTGCAGAAAAATTATCAATAGTGGCGGTTTTAAACCGCCACTAATAATTATAGTCCGCCGCTAATAATTCATAATGTTTTTTATGCTATATTTATAAGCGTCTGCCGCTAAATGTGTATCTTGTAGCAGCAGACATCACAAACCGCTGCTGTATCTTGGAAAGCACCTTATTTAAAACCAGGAATTTACACCATTCATACAGAGTTACACGCCACATAACAAAGCACCTTCTTTTCTCAACTTGGAAAAAAGGGGGGAAAAGAACGAAAAGAAAAGAAAAAAAGGGAGAAAGATTCATGATTCATTTTTCTCCTCTCTTTAAAATACAGAGTAATCCAAACAGGCCCTATTACTACATCTCATCCTTTAAAACTGCCAAAAAGCGTAATTTCTTCTTTATCAAAGTGCCCAGCAGAAGCTGGTTCACAAAAGAATAATTAAATCAGTTACAGAGTCCATTGAATCTTTAGATTCTAATGGTGACAGTTAAAAAAAATTGCCACCCCATAAGTTGTAACTGCACATCAAGTCTCTTCTGTTGCATCGCCGGAAGTTGGTTCCAATTCCTCGCTGCTTTCTTCTGATTGCAAACGGCTGGCCAGAACTTCCAAGACATTCTTCGGTGGGCAAAAGCGTCATCAGAATAGTAACCAGAGTTGGGCGTTTTCATGTGAGTCGAGACGGGAACAGGAACCGGCTTTCTGGACTGACCCAATAGCCCTTGGCCATGAGATTCCAACCCTTGCTCGTTCATTTTCATCCTCATAACCTGCCCTGCAGCAGCATAGAGCAAATCCCACGCATCGTCTTTTTGATCCATGGGAGTTGTTGGGGGAGAAGAAACCTGCGAAGGGCCATTCGAGCTCGCTCGGCTCGATCCGTTACTGCATCCTGACCAGCTCCCAACTTCACAGAGGGTCGATTGAGGCGACCCAGCTACTGCCTTCGTCGTCTTCAGGACAAACAGAAACAGAGGAAATCAAACTCTCAAGAAAAGAAAAATGTAAAAATCAAGCCATTTTCAAACTAAAACAGCAAAAACAACAAAACCCACTTTGAATAACACCTACTGATAAAAACCCAGAAACGAAAAGGCCCCAAAATCCCATACCTTAGGGTTCTTTTTCCAGAATGCAGTAGAGAGCTTGTCCTCTCCAACAAGCAGGGAATGAGACATGTGGAGACTCAAACCAGCCATGGGATCGTCCTCGTCTCTCAGAGTCTTAGTCGACCACCATATTCGGCAAACACGCCATGAATGTGGCGTGGAATGCCCCAGTCCAACAGTGGCTTGAGCCATCTACAACCACTAGACCAGCCCAGTCCACGGCAAATCAAACCTGAAGCTTCTGAAGGCCAACATCATGAGCCACCAGTGACACCATCTCCACCAATCCTCCATTAGATGATATTATCCAACTGATGCTAGAAATTGTGAATATTACCATATTCACAATATACGTTATAAGAGAAGATTCACATCATCAAGCATAAAAGAATGAAGGACTTTCACATACGGGACTTTGGATCATGGGTGCTGTAAAACTGATCAGGGGGGTCCTATTTTTTATGGGTCTCCCATGTCTTTTACTCTTTAACATTCAGATCAGACATCCATATGCAAACATTCCTGCACAGAAAATTCTTCTACAATCATGAAATAGTAATGATATCTTGTTAATTTTGGCATAATCATAATTTTTTACTTTAGCTGCAAACTGTGCATGAAATAGAACAGCTACACAACGTCGCATTCATTAAAGACAATCCTTCAATCTTACGTTCATAACTTTGACATGTAAACCCACAAGCAAATGATCTGTACATGTAAACAAACAGCTTTTTCTTTTCTTTTCTTTTTTTTTTCTTAATTTACCAATCTTGCACTCAGAAAACTGGAGTGGCCTCAAACCTTCAGATATTCATGAACTGATGCATCAACATCAGCCTGATGCTGGAAGACAATCAGAAAAGAATCAAAATAAAATACAAACGCTTACAAGAAATCAAAGTAGCTGGCGAAGCTGTTGATGTTCTTTCCTAAGAGCCTGCACTTCCTTCATCAGCTCAGCTTGCTTTTCAAGAACAGAATTCAACACGCTTGACATTTCTGTCTGCAACATTAAGTAGATTATATGACAAAGAAGTCAGAACACACAAAAAAAAAATAAAGGTATTGAAGAGGTGGCACGTCATCTACCTCCTGTATATGGAACTGTTTTAGCAGCTCAATATGAAGATTCCTCATGTCTTCATGAATGGATTTCTGCACAGATGTAAGAGTCTCTTCCAGGGTACGCTGAACCAGCTGAAGTGTAAATGACGAAGCTCCCTGCTGCTGATCGGGCTGAGCTAAGCCCTTCTGAGGTTGTGATGTGACCCCCTGTTATGGTATTACAAATCCAGATGAGAGAGACCATGTAAAAAACAACCATGAGACATTTATGATGCTTGACCAAAAAAAAAAAAAAAAACGTCTTCGTTTTTCATATGACCCAGCAATGGCACGAGTGGGACACTTTTCAGTAAATATGATATCAATCATGCAGGAACCATCATACAATGATGAGGAAATAGTGTAAGGAAATGAAATTGAATGTTGAATATACATTGGGTATTGAAAGAGCACCCATCCCGGCAGCACCTGATGCATCAGACCTTGACAACAAGCTATTTACAAGCTCTTCCCTGGTTTCTGCCCCTGTTTTCTTCAGCTTTGGTGAACCCATCCCATAACTAGCTCCATCACTGAAGGAAGAAATAGTACTTATTCTGTCAGCATAGGTAGAATATCTTCGAGGAAGGGCCACTGACATTAAACCTGGAACATCAAGATTTGCTTGTCCTAAACTGTTCTTCGTCCCTGAGGATGAAACAATAGAACTAAAAGGAAATGTTGGTGATGGTTCAGATACCCAGAGAGGGCTTCACGATTGGAGGTATCTTTGCCATGCAGGTGAAAGCATAGTGAAGCTTTCATATTTCTTTTTAACTTACGCTAGGCAACCTTTTGGATAAGAAGATGGAATAGATGGATGGCTTTCATCAACGAGTCTCGTCTCTTTTCCTTTTTTGTTTCCTTTATTATTATTATTTTTTTAACTACCTGGAGCTGGATTGGAACCATACTCTAACTGGTATCTACATTTCTAATTAAAAGATGAACCAGATGAAGTGAATAATAGTTTTAAACCACATGTTTTATAAGTGATCAATCCACCTAGCACTCTCCCAACTACCCCATCATGTTGACTGGGATACAATTTATGGCATGAAATTATTGTCGGATCCGGACACAGGCCCATATGGTTCGGATCGTTTGACAGCCCTACGAGCTACGATGCCTTTCTGCTGAGTAGTGGCTCCATTCAAAGATATCAACATCATAGTAAAAAAAAATGGTACTACTGGTATTTACATCCAAGTTGGATAACCTTTCTAACCATGTTTTAATCAAGCTTTTCACAAACAAGATAATTGAATGACTCCCTCTAGTAAAATGTGGTCTATAAATACTAATAAGCCCAAGGCCATCTCCAAGTCTAAGATTCAACTATCCTTCCTATTTCTGCAAATATCTTCCTCTTTGTTCTGTTTGTTGCATCTAGGAAGAGTTCTGCATACATTGTCTTTTATATAGTCTCTTAAGTTGGCAATGGAAATCGATGGGAAAACAACTGTTAAACCTACTCCATCTGTTGGAAATATGTTCACAGTACTAAGCATCGATGGAGGCGGCCTGAGAGGGATAATTCCCGGAACCATATTCACTGAGCAAAGCCTTTAGGTTTTGGGTGGACTGAAAAAATGAGGTGAAGTGGATGACCCATGGTTTGTCAAGTACCCAGGTGAGTCAACAGAAGTAGACTCTCCTTCCATTGCCCACCTTAATCAAATAAAATTCATGAATCCATCCAAGCTTGAGGTCACCCTTTCTATCTAGTTGTCGTTCCATTGCTGCCCACACCTCCCAACCACTCCTGGCACCCCCTATTTGTAAAAGATGATTTCTTTCCACAGGCCTTCAAAGAATCAGAGTTGCCAACCGATCTAGTAACCATTTTCCAAACAGAGTAGATTCATTTTCCGCAGCAATCTAATGCCCAGACCACCTATCATGGTATAGTGCTTCCAACATACCAGATGGTATTTCTTCTCTTTGAATCCCTGCCATAACAATTATTGTTGGAGCCACTCAAGCCAGTTTATGATTGTCACTGGACCTTTAAAATAGGGACATGAAACAAATAGATAGGTTTTCTAATTTAGCCTTCAAGAGAGTGATTTGTCACCCAAGGATAAATAGTCAGCCTTCCCCAACAATAGTTCCTTCTCCATCCTCTGAATAACTGGGTTCCAAAGCGTCTTTTGAGGCCAATATTACGCACAAAGGTAGACCTAGGTAAGATGAAGATTATTTCCTTGGTTCAACTCATCATCAGCTGACTCCACCACTATTCCAGCATTTCAGCATACACCCAACCCGCATTGTAATTTGTACACGGCAGCATCTGACCTTGAGTCATTGTACATGAGTTTGTACAAGCATAATCATACCCGATTGACCTTCGGGTATTTGAGGACCCATTCATCCTAAAGAAAATACAAGCAAAGTCATCTCTGTTAGAGCAAAATAACAAGTTCCATTCAGGCAAAACAGCTCAATGTGCATTTCAGCATACACCTGATCCACATTGCATTCACAAACATTAGAATTCGAAACATTCCACATGTATTTGTCAAAAAAAAAAACCACCCTATCTTGGAAAAACAGTGAAGGGGCATTTCAACATACACCTCACTCGCTTCTTATTCAAAAACTTAAGAATTCAAGTCATCCCACTCATTTTTAAGAGTAAAAATAACAAGCTCCATTCCAAATAAGTCACTGAAGCGGCATTTCAACAAACACATCATTGAAACTGTATTAAGCAGCTGAAAAATTAGGGTCCATCAACAAGACTACTACTAAAACCAACTCTAAAACTTCATACATTCCTATCTTGCACCAGTGCCCTAATTCGGTTAATCCTTATTTCCAACGAAATCGATCACCCATAACCGCGATTGCTAACAGATCAATGAGATATTCGAAGAAGAAGAAGAAGAAGAAGAAGATGTAAAACATGAAAGTTGAAACGGGTACGTGGGATTTTACCTGTTCGGAAACTGCAGGGAAGTAGGTCTTACCTCATTCTTCTTCTTCTTCTCCATTGTCGATTAGATCTGATAACTCAAAGCAGCTGGAAGCTCCAAACAAATATTAGAGTTTTGGGGAAGAGAGATCTCAGAGATCGAATATCGGAAAATGCAGCAAAGCTGCTCGCTGCTCTGGCTTCTGCTTCTTCTTCTCCGATGTCAATCAGGTCTGAAATCTCGAAGCTGCTGGAAGCTTCAAACCTCGATCAGGTCTGAAGCTGATGTCGATGGCTTCTTCTTCTTCTTCTTCTCTGTGTAGATTGAGGTTTTGGGGAAAGGAGATCTCAGAGATTAGGGTTTTGGGGAAGACGAAAAACGTTTTTTTGGACTGGACTAGATGCTGCTAGTTTTTGGGACTGGACGGACGCTGCTGGTTTTTGAGACTGGACGCAGCTAACAGTGAAGGACAGCAGCGAAAGGGCTGGAGCGCTGCTAATGTGTATAGCAGCGGAATATACTTTCCGCTGCTATACTGACAGGACTGTATAGTATACTGACGGAAATATACATTCTGTATAAACAGCGGCATAATATATTTTCCACTTCTATACATATGTAGTGACGGAAAGTATCCACTACTATACGTATTAAATACATAATATATGACATAGTGATGGAATATATGTTCTGCTATGTAGTGATGGAAAGTATCCACTACTATATGTATTAAATACATTAATATATGATGTAGTGACGGAATATATGTTCCGCTGCTATACGTAGGGTTAAAGTGTTTATAGTGGAAGAATACATTTTCCGCTGCTATACGTAGGATTAATTAAGTGTTTATAGTGACAGAATACATTTTTCGCTACTATATGTATTTTAATTAAGTGTTTATAGTGGCAGAATACGTTTTCTGCTGTTATAAGTACGTTTAACTTAAGTATTTATAGTGACAGAATACATTTTCCGTTGCTATAAGTACGTTTAACTAAGTGTTTATAGTGACAGAATACATTTTCTGTTGCTAGAGGTATTCGAATTAAGTGTTTATAGTGGCAGAATACATTTTCCGCTGCTATATGTATTATTATAGCAGCAAAATATAATTTCCGTCGCACTTTGTAGCTAATTACTTATATGTAGTGACGGATAAATAAACCGTCACTATAAACCGTCGTTAATTGTCACTTTTCTTGTAGTGTCATCATAGAATCACAACTACTAGAATGTTATATGATGTCAGAGAACCCATAGAGAATCAGATTTTACCAGTAAAGGAAAACAGATCAACCAAACCTACCAATTGGTGAGAAACATAAGAATCAAAGACGAACAATATTTAACATATATGAGACAGTGCATATGGCCTAGGAAATCAACAATCCACTAATATGAAGATCCAGAATGTGGAGGATCAAACGGGACCCACACATAAAACGGGCCAGGTCTAAGCATAAATACAGGACCCACACATAAAATGGGTTATGCACTGATGCACACTACATCCAGATTTAGACTTAGAATTTATAAAGAAATGTTCTGGGTTTCGTAGGGAGGCAAAATGGAATCAAAGACAGCCAGAGACAATCTATCTACAGTTTCCTCAGGCAAAGCATTCTATGCTGAGGCCAAGCTTTATAAGAATTTGGGTGATTTTTTTATACATCCCAAATATGGTGGGTTTCTCATAAATTAACGAAAAGCAAGAAAACAGATGACAAAATCCAATAGATACAAAGGTGAAAGAAGGGGGTTAAGTGTAAAACTTCAAAAGAATCCACAGTAAAAGAAAAAAAAACTAATGACTACAATCTTAGGCCCCTGATC
>QPKB01000002.1:3623046-3644155 GCA_003546025.1 Camphora micrantha
TTCAAGTTTACTTAGGTTAGCCATCTGATTCGAACCTCATTGACTCTGTCTCTCTCAATAACGTACAGGATCATTCACAGCTAGAGGATGGAGGACAACAAAAATTAGAGGGGGTAACCTGCAAAATGTGTGAAACAACAAAGTATAGACTCTAATTTTGTAGAAAATTGGGACTCAAGTTGTCCCAACTGAATTGAAGTTGAGATTTACAAGTTGGGGTCTGATTGGGTTTGGGTTCGGATCATCCGTGTCAGCCTTGGGTTTGGATTTTGGGGAAAAGTTGTTGCTTGCAGAACTTACATATATAGAAACTTCAATTAGCCAAGATATCATGTAAATTTTATATGGAATCAAGAGTACTTGAATCCCATGAGTAATCTTCTACTACGATCTCTGGGATTTGCAAAATTACAGTAATTTATCCGATCAATGTACTCTCGGAATCACATAATTAGAAAACCCAACCCGTGCAGAATGGAGGGGGCAATCCAAGGATTGATGATGATGATGATTGCCCTATGGAAACTAATATTGAATTATCAGTTCATAATAGGAGTGTAAATTAGGCCGGGCGGTGCCAACCAATACGAAAAAACCCAGACCGGGGGCCAGCATGGCACGTTAACCGAGCCAAAGGATGGGCCGTGCTGGGCTAGCACGGCCCATCTCGACATTTATATAAAAAAGGCTGATTTTTATATAAATAAAATTTAATTTTAAAATAATTAAAGTTTTTATTTATTATTTTGTAAATTGGCATCAATATTTGTGTATTTTTTTATAATAGTTCCAACTTTATTTCAGAACGCTAAAAGTCCATAAAATCTCTTGTAATTTATAGAAAATATTTTTTTTAAAAACCAAATAAAATTAGGAGAGGCACGTGGGCCAGTCCTTGAGCGGCACGGCCAGTTTACACCTCTAGCTCATATGCTCATGGGCCATGGCAGTCTTGCCCTTTCAGATAAATTGGGTGCACTCGGGTCCCATTCATTAATGATCCACATAGTCCATTGATTGTACAGCTAATAATCAATACCAAAGGCATGAAATTGATTAAAGAGTAATGTGTGGGGGTTTAGTATTGTTTTAGAGTGGAGCATTGCAAAGGAACTTCCACCCTACAAATAACAGGGATGGCTCTATCAACTTTTGCAACTGTTATTTCAAAGATGTTAAATAGAACTCGACATGGGTCAGGTCCAATTACATCAAGCATGACAACTCTTTAAAGGAATAAAAGAACACTGGGATCGACTATAGAAGCAAAATTATGCTTTTTAAAACTTTCCACCACCTCTTTCGATTTGTTCGGCCATTACAGAAAAAATCTTGGGAGGTTTAAACTATAGTTCAACTCAAGAAAAGATAAGATGGTGTGTGTTGCAGACAAAAAAGGGTAATAAAAGAAGATATAGATGCAGACGTTGTCGTGTATTTGGGGTTTTATCAATGATCAACCGTAAAAGGGGTTGACAGGTTTCTCCTCGTCATAAAAAAAAAAAAAAAAGGGGACTTTGGTCGCAGGTCCCTCAACTTGTGACTTTAATGCAAACAATCTACAAAAAAAAGTCATGCAGCCAAAGGTCCCTCCCACACTTTCTCATACCTAAAATGTCTAATTTACCCTTTCTTTGAATCATATCCCATGATTAGTGGGATATCCCATTAATAATGGTCAACTACCATTTAATTGGCCACGATTAATGGAATCCCATTAATGAGATTTTCAAATAAATTCTAAAAAAACACAAATAAATTTCAAAATAACTCAAATAAATTTTAAAAAATACAATAATTTCAAAAATCGCAATAAATTGAAAAAAAGGCAAATAAATTTAAACAAAATGAAAATAAGTTTAAAAGATCAAAATAAATTTCAAAAACTATAAATAAATTTCAAAAGACTCAAATAATCTCAAAAAGATCCAAAGAAAATTCAAAAAATGCAAATAAATTTCAAAAGATGCAAATGAATTTCAAATGACGCAAATAAAATCCAACATACGTAAATAAAATTAAAAAATGCAAATAAATTTCAAAAGACGCAAACGAATTTCAAAGGACGCAAATAAAATTCAAAATACATAAATAAAATTAAAAAAATGCAAATAAATTTTAAAAAAAGAAAATACATTTTCCAAAACTAAGATAAACCAATTTTCCAAATTTCATAAAAAAATTTCAAAAACTCAAGTATTTTTGTCAAAACTCAATTAAAATTATTTCAAAAGGTACAAATAAATTTTAAAAGACACAAATAAAATTCAAAACACAAATAGATATAAGAAAATACAAATAAATTTGCCAAAAAACAAAGAAATTTCCGTTCAATAACTCAGTTAAAATTTTTAAAAATGAAAGTAAATTTGTCAAAAGACGACTATATTTTTCAAAAACAAAAAATTTACCAAAAACTCAGATGGCATATTGTCATAAAATCAAAAAATTTGTTCCAACAAGCTCAAATAAATAGTCAAAAAATCAGATAGATTTATTCAGAACTCAGATAAATTGACGAAACTCAAAATAAATTTGATTAAAAACTCAGATAAATTTGACGAAAACTCAGATTAAATTTGATAAACTCAGTATAATTTGAAAGAGAAGCTCAAATAAATTTTGACAAAACTCAGAAAATTGCCAAAAACGAGAGATATGACAGGAGACGAGTAATTTTACAAAAACTCGGATCAAAATTCAACATATCCAAGATTCAAAGACCAAATGGGTTTCCAAAAATCAAACATGAAATACTTAAGGGAAACAAAAGCACAAGAGAAACACTTCACCCATTGGAAAACAAGTGCCCAGGTTAAAGAAATAACCTTTCACCCATGACGTGTCCCGCACACTCTCATACTTTGTAAATATGGTGAGGGCCATATTTACTCAGCACTCATAGACTGTCTAAACCTACCCTTTTCATCTTATCACTACAACACGTTCTGCAACAGAATTCCCCCAACAGAGAACACGTTCCTCGCCCGGGATATGATGCTGCAGGAAATCGTGGGCCCCACTGATCGAGTTCAGATCAGTCTCTACCATCACGGTTGCCCAGCCTTGTTAAGGATATTGGAACGGACAAGATCAAAATAATCAGCACACTTTGGATTTTGAGGGTCGATTGGGTGAGATTTGATGAGATTTGGGAAGACTAAAGAGATCAGTGGGAGAGAAGTGGTTGGCTTATCCGATTTACACCCCGAGTACATTTTCTACAGCAATCGAACATCGCGGCACGTAGATCTGTCACAGTGCACAAACTCTTGCGTTTTGACAACTCTGGATGATCGAGATCCTTGCAAGTTCTTCTCCAGGTGGAAGAGTGCATAAAATCCGGTCAAGGACGACCTGTGGGAGTCGTTTGAAGAGGATTTAGGAAGGATGAAGGAGGGAAGATTTGAAATTTTAAATTTCAGTTTTATGCCTAACGGTTTGAAAGGCAAATTAGTCCTGAAAAATTGAATCATGTGGCTATAGATGACTTCTTGGCTGCAAATAGTTTAGCTGCTTGGACTAGAGCCCTTAAAAGGAATTTTCCTGAACTGGGAGGCTGGATAGATTCAATTTAGGGACTTTCGCTATTAGCTCAAAAAAAAAAACACTGTTTTGTTGCTTCTCCTGTGAACATCCATTATATTGCCATAGGTGCAATAGCAGACATACAAAATAGTTAAAGATTATCAGTTACATATTCCATACATTATCATTTACATTAAAGCAAAACTCATTACAAACTCATCATTGATTGATGAAATAAGGCTAAATGATGAGTTACTCACTCTATTCTTATACTTCGACACAATCCACTTACATTCACTTCAAAATCATAAACTAGCAATTCCATCCAAGCAGGCAAGTTGAAAGGCAGGATCACAAGTAATGCTAGAGCTCCAGTAAATGATAGAGCTCCAGTAAATGATAGAGTTTGTAGGTGTAAAAATATCATACCTGACATGCTTTGGTGCTCTGTTTTCCCTATTTGAGCAGCCAATGCAAGGCTGTAGTTGTCTTAAGCTATAATTTACCAATTAGCAATATAGCTAGATAGCCGTATGATTCAGGAATTAAAATTGCAAATATATGATGTTGGAGGACGGAGAATTTGTCTTTTAAGGTCTAGGAATCAAGTAAATTTTAACATCGTCCTCGGCCAAATAAATAAATAATTAAATAAATTTACATTAACAAAGCCATCCTAAATTCTAAAAACAAAACCAATGCATCTCACACTTCTTGAATGCTTGAATGGCAAGCAAAAACAAGAAGTTCAATATTCAGCTTTACTTTGAGCAAGGTTCACATTAGAATCAACATAAACCCCGTGCCAGTAGCAAAATAACATCCAAAACCACTTATGCTTTAAGCCTCAGCAACTAACTGGACTAATCTTTCAGGCAGACAAATTGGTAAAGCTATAGGAACATAAATACACCACTGAAACCAAGCGATGCAGTACGGATCAGGCCAAAGTCATCTGGGCCCAACCCTTAACCATGAGTCAACCCAGTCCATTGGTTTAGTCCACATTCCAATTATGCCAATTGCTACATTGGAGTTTTTAATTCTATACTATTTTCCAATTTTGTTATTTGTTGAGTGAATTGCTAATTTCTAAGTATCCTCTTTTTAATTAAATTTCTTTAATTGTTAGAAAAGTCTTGATTGCCAAATAATAGGAACGATCCTATATATAGATGGACAAGTCTCATCGTAAGGCATGGCCCATTATAATATATTAAGTAGGAGGTTTTGGCTTCGGTTTTTGACCACCGTATAATTTTGACCTACAGTTATATAACTACTTATGTTTGCCCACTCATTTTTTCATTAACCACTCATCTCATGTTTTGGTTACCCTATGTATTTATATCCTTTTATATCCAAATTCTCTATTTCTTTTTTATCCAACTTGTTCTATAGTATGTGATTATTTATTTTATAGTGCAAAGGAGAAACCTGCTGAGCACGGGTTATTGGACTAGTTCCAATTAACCAAAGATTACCGAGTTTCTCTACACCAGTATGGGTGATTACTATTATTGTGTGTGTGGCCTAATTGCTGAATCCATCTTTGTATTCAATTAATTCCGCATTGGCTCTTCATTATGCTGCTGCTGGTTTCATCAACAAGAATGGCTTCATAGTTCATAGTTGCAAAATACAATAGCAAGCTTGCTCTATAGAAACAATATCATGGAATTAAGGAGAATGACAAATATGCTTAGGAAGGACTACAAAAATGATACATGCATCAGTAATAAAGATATTGTCACCATCGTTTAAAAGCAACTTTTAGCTGATGGGCGTATCATATCCTCTCCAGACGACACTCAGTGGACACTTGTAAACCAGTTTGCATATCCCTCCCTCCCTACTATGGAGGATGCTATGGCTAAACAGCTACTACTTGCATGCTTGGACTGCTCAGAGGAAGTTTTTAAGTTTATATATGACAGGGCTTCTCAAGGGAGTAAGGTCAGAAAAGCCACCGAGTCTGCTTTAAATAATGATTTACAATAGTTGGTTTCTGAGAGTCCAATGGTGAGAGTTTTGGCATGATCATCATCATTGGCCCATATCATGTCAACCATAAACCATTGATGGGTTTTTATTGACGGCACTATTATAACATGTGCCGGTCTGCAATGGAAATTGACATCATTACCAAAAAACCAGAGTAGGTAGCATCAAAAGAATAGAGGAAAATAAAAGGATCAACCAGAACCAAGATTGATTACTTGGGGGTAATCCATGCCCATCGGTGATTTGGACCGTTCCCATCAAAGTTCAGGATTGAAAATATATATTGTTAAAAAGTACAAATAATCCATCGCGGTGTTATATGACCATTACATGACTGCAACCAAGTAATAATTACTCTAATCACTCCAGACTCGCCTAATCCCGCCTAATAATAACCCCAACATGTTTGCGCCTGAACTCTGCCTCGGTTAAGTCTGAAATTCATTGAGGCCCAACGTGTAACTATAACAACCGCTGTTGTTGTGGCCTCTATTTTCAGTACATTGGAATAGAATATTAAGAAGCGTTTTTCCTTCTCCGCCATCGGAACGATACATACGGTTGTGCTTGATGACCCATTCCTCAAACATTGCAGACATGCGTGCTTTTTCGACGTCCTTGTAGCCGGAACCCAGATACGGAAGAATGGGCTAGATGAGGAAAGCCCAAAAAGAAGAAACATATATAGTTATTTCGAAGCCATGCATCCGGTAATACTAGCTTGTATTCTACATGATATGATTCATACAACAAGAACTGGATGAAAATTACAATAAGGTGGCTATGTAGCTTCTAATATGACAGTTTGCATTCTCATTGAAGCCAGCCTATCTATGCATAGATCAACAGGAGACCCGATTTGGATGGTATGATTTATGAATGACTTGTACGTTTTGGAGTCGATCTTATGCTTGGGATTTTCATATACTGTGGAGGACTATACATAATCAGTCTCCTATTCTGCCAAGTTTCTACAAAGGTGGGCCACTACTAGCTTGAAGATTTAAGGATAGGCGCAATCTGATAGTCATAAGCTTGAGTGACTTTGGGGCCATATCAGATGACTACAGCCTATGATCATCGGATCGTTGCCATCCTGGGATTGTTTGCTTATCCATAATGAAAACTTTATTAATCACCTCCTACTTAGTGATTTGCATGCATCCAGATGGGCCACATGACAAGTTCAAGGTGCCAATGTTTGTGGCAAAATATTACCCCAGAAGTAATAATGTGTGCAGAGAGCACCATAATTAGTCGTGAATAGTGACCAATCTCTTAGTCACCCTAGTGAAGGTGAGTCGACTCTAGCTGTAGAGTATCAGTTAGGCTAGTAAGCATAATGCTGCAAGGAACCCGAGTTGCAAGACTGTTTTGAGACCTGGCTTTTAAATGGTTTCAAACACTCTTTCAACTGATATATTTCTACTTAAAAACTGATATATCAGTTTGGTCCAATTCTTTTTAGCTAAATTAGAACATAATCTTAAATTTTTATGTTCTTTTAATTTTACCTCTACATAAATTGTTCCGGTCATTTGAGAAGTTCCAGTTGGGACCTTACCCAATACACAGTGTTAGAGGATAGTGTTGTATATGAGAGTTTTACCGGTGAATGCCCCACCCGTAAGGGGTTGGCAGGCAAAAAAACTTACGTTTCTACACATGTATATATTCAGAAATCATACCCTCATTGTAAACTGATTTTGACGTCGTTCTCCTCGCTTAATTTTGACATGTTTTCCTCCCATCGGTTTTGCATCCATGTTCTCAGTATTCTGTGTCAAACACTTCTTTATAGCCTGAGAAATGCAACGAATGAGGCAACATTATCACTAACATTATGTTCCAAGAATATTGGTAACATTCAACCCACTCATCAAAAACTGCATCTAAATGTTAAATGGAAGAATAAGAGAGAGAATGTTCTTACAAAATCAAAAAAAATCCTATTGTTTGATAATCCTAACTGAATCAAACAATACGGGTTAGTTGGTAATAGTTAAAGTTTGAAGTTTTAGCCTATTTCTTTAGATAGAGATATGTGTGTGAGGAGATTCCTAATCGTCCCCAAATTGTTTTACTAATGGCTTAATCTTCAGTCCGGCTGAGCGCGTCCCGGCCGCGGTAGTGGAGCGCCCGCCGGGGTACGGTTGATGGTCTCGGTCCGGTTGAAGCCGTCCTCCGCTAAGCCCGGTTCCAACACGCATCCCGGCTGCAAGACTGCCAGCCGAGGTGCGTGTTTAAAATATCTCCTGCCTCCAGGCGCACAGTGACAAGACAGACGTCATCCTGGCCGTCCAACCCTCTGACAGGGCAGCATCCAACGGTCACAGCCCCATCGGGGGAGGCCCAAGAAAGGATCCAGTGAGATCTTCGCCTGCCATTGAGTCCAGACAGGATCAGGCCCAATGTGACTGGCATTTAATGCGACATGGGCTGATCGGACTGGCAATTAATGCAATGTGGGCTGTGATGGACCGCCATTTATTGCTTTGTGAGCTGATGATCTCAGCAGCCAGATCATCAAGCCCATGACAAAGTCTCCGGTAATACTCATATATAAAGGGGAGATAGCATCTGAACCAGGTACGCATGATAATATACACATACATCCTATCTCTCTTCTTCTCCATCCAAGACCCGGTATTCATACTAACTGAGGCATCGGAGAGCCCTGTGCTGCCACGGCCAGGGTCCTTTGACCTTCTCTCTCTTCCCTTTCAGGTCCCGCGAGTCGACACCGGCCAGCTCTCGATAGTCATTTGATTAAGTCCTCTTAAGGCATCTCAAAATCTTGTGAGTTACCGTTTTTGCACTTACAATTGGCGCCGTCTGTGGGAAGAACGTGATTGTCAATCTTCCTTCATACTATGGCTGGGAGAGCTGCAAAAGGTGGAAAGGCACCTGAAGCGGGCCCCTCAGGGACCATGGTGAACCCTTTCCATGAGTCCTTGAGGTCCACTCCTATCTACTTGCGGGGGGACCAGTCCTGCCCGCGGTCATATCCACAGGAGGTGGTGACTCCCCTTCCGCCTCCGAGAGAAAGAGATCTTACCTTTAGGCAGACTCGACGTAAGTCTCCGGTCTCGTTGGACCGTCGGAAGACACAGCGAGGTTCGCAGCTCTGATGAGGTTTTCGACCCTACTTACGAGGAGATACAGGCGCAGAATGCTACTATCCGGGAGAAGGATGCCCTTATCAGACGCCTCCAACGACAGCTCAGGGAGACAGCTGAGGCAGCTGACATCGCCAGACAGCGTCTGCAGCGAGCCAGCGGAGCAGGTTCGTCTCACCATCGGCAAGTCACCCCTCCTCAGAGGGATCTTAGATTCCATTTGAATGAGAGGAGGCGCAGTCAAACTCACGACGAAGTCTCCAGCAGCAGCCCCAGTCGTTCGAGGAAGAGGCCGGAAGGAAGTTCCGAAATCCGTCATGACACTCAGGGGTGGCTTGAGGAGCAGATTCAGCAAGCAGTTCGGCGGAACTTGGAGGTGGCTGGTCTCACTCGAAGTCATCAAGACGCTAGCCTGTTCGCCGACCTCGGCGCTTCACCTTTCACTGATGATATCAGAGATCATCCTCTTCCAAAGAAGTTTACCGTCCCAAGATTCGTCACTTATGAAGGAGCTTCGGATCCGGCAGCGCATCTTCGACATTTTTCTCAGAGGATGTCTGTCTGGGGGGATGAAGGTCGTTTGAATTGCAGGGTTTTCTCGTCCAGCCTGGGCGAGCTCCCTTTAAAGTGGTTCTGCGGTCTTCCAGAGAATTCCATCTCGACGACTGGCAGCAACTCCAGCGTTCCTTCATAAACAAATTTCCAAGCTTACAGGGTTATTCCGAAAACAGATGCCGACATAATGGCTCTAAGGATGAGGCAGGGCGAGAACATTACTCGGTTTGCCAAGCGATTCTGGAAAATCTATAGCCAGATCGACGGCTCCAAAGATGAAGTGGCGATTTTCGCTTTCCAGAACGCCTTGCTGCCGGACAATGATCTTCGAAAAGATCTGGCTGGTAACCCTGTGACCTCGATATCGGCGTTGATGGCCCGGGTGAACCGCTTCATAGCTCAAGAGGACGATCAGCTCCGAGCTCGGGAAAGCTTCCGTGTCGGCCGAACGGATAGGGACGGCAAATCCTCGAGGCAGGAAGATCGGTCCTCCAGGAGAGAAGACTCGAGCCGACGCAAAGCCTCGACCAGCTCGGCGAAAGCTCGTGCACCTTCTTACAGGGACAGCAGGAGACTCAAGCTGTCTTCAGACCCTTATAAGGCTGTTGACACCATTTTTAAGGAGCCTATTCACAAGATTATGAATAAGATCAAGTCAGAGCCATTTTTCAGCTGGCCGCAACCCATGAGCAGCGAGTCCGCCAGCCGTGACCAGAGCAGATTCTGCGCATACCACAAGCAAAACGGTCACGATACAGAGGAATGCAGAACACTCAGGTCTCACTTGGAGAGACTAGTCCGAGAAGGACATCTTAAAGAACATGTTAAGGCGGGCACCCAAAGCGAGTCCCGGGCTCGGCGCCGATACAAGAGAAGTCAGGACAGCGATGAGTCCGAAAAACTCATTAGCGTCATCCATCTCGCCCCCCCTCCCAGGGGGAGTGATCAGGCGCGCGCCGAGGCGAGACGGGCGTCCCGTGGAAAACAAGTAATGGCGGCCGAGCTGGAACCGGTTGCGAAAAGGCCTCGTAATGAGCGGCCCAAGATCTGGTTTTCTGATGACGACCTGGAGGGCGTACAACTCCCACATAATGATCCGCTTGTTGTCACTCTGAAGCTGAAGAATTGTAGAGTCCAGAGGATCCTTGTCGATCCCGGCAGTTCATCCGAGGTCATCTACTTCGATTGCTTCAAGAAGATGGGCCTCTCGGAAGCAGACCTGCAAGAGGCCCGTACTCCATTGATAGGCTTCAGTGCCCAGCCTGTATACCCGAAAGGGAAGGCGACCCTTAAAGTTCAGGTTGGAGGAGCCTCCGTGATGGTGGATTTTCTGGTGGTTGACGCGCCATCTCCCTACAATGCCATCATGGGTAGGACTTGGCTCCATGACATGGAAGCGGTGCCCTCCACTCTACACCAAAGGTTGAAATTTCCATTGGAAGACGGCGGCAGAGTAAAAGTAGTGACCGTTCGGGGAGATCAGCAAATGGCTCAGCGGTGCTTGATGGCCGTGGTTCCAGGAGAACGCGAGCCCAAGCAGGTCAACGTGGCCGAATTGGAGAAAGAGCTGGATAGGGTCGGCCAAGATCCTGAGAAGAAGAGCGTGGAAGATCTAATCGAGATCAGGGTCAGTCCTCTTGACCCAGAGAAGTTCTTCCTGCTTGGCGGCCAGCTCACCGAGTCAGAACGGTCCGAGTTGGTCGAATTCTTGTCCCAGAACATAGAAGCCTTTGCCTGGACCCCAGAAGAGATGCCTGGCATTGATCCCGAGGTCATATGCCATAAGCTGAATGTAGATCCCAAGCATAAGCCAGTGATGCAGAAGGCTCGCAGGACCGGGCTGCCCCAGACAGAAGCCGTGGTTGAAGAGGTCGGCAAGCTACTCGCAGCCGGGGCGATCAGGGAAGTGCAATACCCGGTCTGGCTGGCCAACACGGTGGTAGTCAAGAAGAAGACTGGCAAGTGGAGGGTGTGCGTTGACTTCACTGATCTCAACAAGGCCTGCCCTAAAGACAGCTTCCCACTCCCGAAGATAGATCAAATGATCGACGCCACCGCGGGCCACGACCGGATGAGCTTTCTTGACGCATACCGGGGCTACCATCAGATACCTCTGTACGCTCCGGATGAAGAGAAGACCGCGTTCATAACGCCCAGGGGCATCTACTGCTATAGGGTAATGCCTTTCGGTTTAAAGAACGCGGGCGCCACCTATCAGCGCCTGGTCACCAGGATGTTTGAGGCGCAGCTCGGCAATACTATTGAGGTATATATTGACGATATGGTCGTCAAATCCAAGCAGGCCGTGAACCATCTGTCTGATCTAGCTGAGGTGTTTGCCGTCCTGAAAAAGTACAAGCTGAAATTGAACGCCTCCAAGTGCGCCTTCGGCGTCGGTTCGGGCAAATTCCTAGGGAGCCTGGTCACGAGGAGAGGGATTGAGGCGGATCCGAACCAGATTTCCGCCATCCTCAGAGTGCAGAGCCCGGCTACTGCGAAAGAAGTCCAGAAGCTTACTGGCATGACTGCCGCACTGAATCGATTCATTAGCCGATCTTCAGATAAGTGCCAGCCCTTCTTTAAGTTGTTAAGAAAAAAGCTCTAAATTTCAATGGACCCCCGAATGCGACCAGGCCTTGCAAGCACTCAAGGCCTATCTCTCTTCACCCCCATTACTTTCAACCCCAAAACATGGGGAATTATTATATTTGTACCTGGCTGTCTCGGATCGAGCTGTGAGCTCAGTCCTCATTAGGGAGGAGGAAAATCAACAAAAACCGGTTTATTACACGAGCAAATCGCTCCTCGATGCCGAGACCAGGTATACTCAGTTGGAGAAGCTTGCGTTAGCGTTAGTCAGTGCCTCTCGCAAGCTCTCCCATTATTTTCAAACTCATACTGTGATGGTGGTTACAAAGCACCCGCTAAAGTCTGTCTTTCGAAAGGCTGATTTTTCAGGAAGGCTTTCGCGATGGGCGGTTGAACTCGGCCAGTATGACATTCAATACCAGCCCAGAACTGCAATCAAGGCTCAGGTTCTGGCAGACTTCATCGTGGAATTCGTACCTCCGGCTTCGGCGCCAACTCAGCTCCGCCCCGAGCCCGGGGATGACGATCCCGAAGTACCACTCCTGGAAGATGAGCTACCGCAAGGGCAACTTCCGGCCTCGGTTTGGAAGGTCTTCGTAGACGGTTCGTCAACCGCCAGGCGAGCTGGAGCCGGTGCCGTCCTTCAGACCCCAGACGGATTGGTTATCGAGCAGGCCCTCACTCTGGATTTCAAAGCATCGAATAATGAAGCGGAGTATGAAGCTTTGTTAGCCGGACTGAGCAGCGCCAAAATCCTCGGGGCTCGGCAGTTAATTGTCTTCAGTGATTCTCAACTGGTGATTAACCAGCTGACAGGAGACTATCAAGCCCGAGACGATAGGATGTCTGCCTACCTCGCCCTCGCAAAGAAATCCCTCTCAGAATTTCAGACTACAGAAGTCAGACAGATTAACAGAGGAGCAAACTCCCACGCCGATGCCCTAGCCAGCCTAGCCTCCGCCGTTGAGGCAGGGAAGAAAAGAACTATCGAAGTGGGATCGCTGGCAAGACCCAGCATAGAGCTTCAGCCACCCCGGGAAGTCCTCCATCTTGACTCCGGCCCAAGCTGGATGGATCCAATTATATCCTATCTTAAGGACGACAAACTCCCGGAGGACAAGATTGAGGCTCACCGGCTCAGATTGAAAGCTACACGGTTTTGGTTGTCCCCCGAGGGCAAGCTCTACAGAAAGTCATTCACTGGCCCATACCTTCAATGTGTCCATCCAAGCAAAGTGGAAGACTTTCTCTATGAAATACACGAAGGAATTTGTGGAAGCCACATAGGAGGAAGATCGTTGGCTTACCGAGCGATCAGTCAGGGGTACTGGTGGCCATATATGCAGAGGGATGCGCGGTTATACGCCAAGAAATGTGAGAAGTGCCAGAAGTTCTCCCATTCCCTCCATCAACCAGCACATGATCTGAGCCCACTCTCTAGCCCATGGCCCTTCGCCCAGTGGGGGCTGGACATTGTAGGACCACTCCACCGAGCTCCGGGAAATAAGAGATGGTTAATAGTGGCGACCGATTATTTCA
This sequence comes from Camphora micrantha, assembly GCA_003546025.1. Classification (NCBI taxonomy): domain Eukaryota; kingdom Viridiplantae; phylum Streptophyta; class Magnoliopsida; order Laurales; family Lauraceae; genus Camphora; species Camphora micrantha. The sequence goes on from QPKB01000002.1 coordinate 3,636,381, forward strand.
CTAAATGGATAGAAGCAGAGTCGCTGTCTTCCATCACCGAGCGCGATACGAAGAACTTTGTATGGAAGAGCATCATCACTAGATTTGGTATCCCGCGAGTTCTCGTCTCGGATAACGGCACTCAGTTTGATTCTGCCACATTCAAGAACTTCTCCAAGGAGCTCGGCATCAAGAACCGCTATTCTACCCCAGCATATCCTCAGAGCAATGGCCAGGCAGAGATCTCCAATAAAGTAGTACTCGACGGGCTAAAAAAGCGACTGGATCAGGCAAAAGGAAGATGGGTAGAAGAACTTCCGAGTGTCCTATGGGCCTACAGAACGACTCCTAGGCGTTCCACCTCGGCAACCCCGTTTTCTCTTGCTTATGGGATGGAAGCGGTCATCCCCCTTGAGGTCGGCCTTCCGACCCTCAGGTCGGAACTCTTTGACCGAGGCCAGAATGAGACTAACATTGCCCGGGAGTTGGATCTCGCTGATGAACGCAGAGAATTAGCAGCCATCAAACTGGCCGACTATCAGCAGCAACTGGCCAGAGGTTATAACCGAAAGGTCAGGGAAAGAAGGTTCTCAGTTGGAGAATTAGTCCTGAAGAAAACACTCCCAGGAGATCGAGATCCAGGCCAAGGCAAGCTGGCACCGAATTGGCATGGACCATTCAAGGTAGTAGCTATTGCTGGACAGTCGGCCTACAGGCTTGTAGATATGAACGGTCGACAGTTACCGCGACCGTGGAATGCGTCACACCTCAGAAAGTTCTATTTTTGACTCTGTATTCAAGACGCTCCAAGATTTTAATGAAAGCAGTTATAATTCTTATTCTTTCGCCAGTGTCAATTCAAGAACAGAAGTCAGCGACCCGACGACAATAGCCTACGGGCCGCAATTGGATTGCCTAAGAGGTCGGTCCACGCACCACCTCGGCATGAAGCCTACGGGCGGCAATTGGATTGCCTAAGGGGTCGGTCCACGCACCACCTCGGCATGAAGCTACGGGCATTGGATTGCCTAAGAGGTCGGTCCACGCACCACCTCGGCATGAAGCCTACGGGCGGCAATTGGATTGCCTAAGAGGTCGGTCGCACCACCTCGGCATGAAGCCTACGGGCACCTAAGAGGTCGGTCCACGCACCACCTCGGCATGAAGCCTACGGGCGGCAATTGGATTGCCTAAGACGCACCACCTCGGCATGAAGCCTACGGTCCTAAGAGGTCGGTCCACGCACCACCTCGGCATGAAGCCTACGGGCAGCAATTGGATTGCCTAAGAGGTCGGTCCACGCACCACCTCGGCATGAAGCCTACGGGCGGCAATTGGATTGCCTAAGAGGTCGGTCCACGCACCACCTCGGCATGAAGCCTACGGGCAGCAATTGGATTGCCTAAGAGGTCGGTCCACGCACCACCTCGGCATGAAGCCTACGGGCGGCAATTGGATTGCCTAAGAGGTCGGTCCACGCACCACCTCGGCATGAAGCCTACGGGCAGCAATTGGATTGCCTAAGGGGTCGGTCCACGCACCACCTCGGCATGAAGCCTACGGGGCACGAGGACTGTCTATAGGCTGGTCTACGTACCGCTTCGGCATGAGTCCGTTGCGGCCACCTCAATACCTTGGAGGCCTCGGCGTTGAATTATGTCATTATCTCTTAATTACCCGATATGGCCTTGTTAAAAGACAAGCACAAGCACTATGGAGAAATCAAGCATGCAAGCAAAATGGGATGAAGAAGAATGATAGAGAAAATTAAATTTATTAATTGTTGGAAGAAGTTTACATTTTGAAGCACGAATTACATGGGTAAAAAAAAAAAAAGGAGAGAGAAGCAGAACAAAAGCACTGAAGGCCTCAGAATTCCGGCGAAGACGAGCTGCTGGGGACATCGGCTGGAACTTCCCGTGGGTCTGGGCCGCTGGGGGCAACGGCCGTGTGTTCGATGATGACCGTGTTGTCCGGGGCCGACGGGCCAGGGCAGCTCGGCGGGTTGACAAAGGAGGGATGGTCCTCTGAGACTCCTGCCTCCCTCAAGGCGGCACGCCATGCCTTGAGCCACGTCTTGTCGCGGACGCGGAACACCTTAGCGCCGTAGTAAACGGTCGCTTGGGTGGCCGCATCCTGGAAAGCGGCCTCGCTCTCGGACTTGGCTCTGGCTACCGCTTCGTCCGCCCGCTTCGACTCCGCCTGAAGGTCGCTCTTCAGGCTCTCCACCAAGGCTTCGAGGTCGGCGTTTTTCTTCCTTTCACTCTCAACTTGTTCTGTCGCCTCCCCGAGCCTCGCTTGCAGATCGCCCTCGAGCGCCTCTAGTTGGTCCACCCTCAAAGTGCTGGCTCCTAAAGCGTCTTCGAGCCTCTGCTTCTCCTCAGCGAGGCTATCCACTAAGGGACCTTGCTTATTAAACCTGTCGATGAATGCCATCGACTTTTGCAGCGTCTGCCAGAAGAAACCAGATGGAAAGATTAGTGGCCGAGACGGAATACTAGTGTAAAAGAAATGGCAAGCAGTCAAGAAAATTACCTGAAAGCAAGAGTGCAGCAGCGACATCATCAACTTCGGGTCGCTCATCTTTTCCAGCCGCTTCATGTCGCGCGGGAGCGCGCAAGCATGGCTGAGCGCCTCGAGCACGTGGGAGTCTGGCTTCTTGTGGATGTAGTCCTCCACAGTCATTGGCCTCCCTGACTCAAGAAGGAAACTCGGCGCCCAGGTCGCCGGTTCGGCTGACCGCGGCCGCAGCGCCTGCCTCGGGCTCCCCTCGTCCTCCCTCGGTCTTTTCCTCGAGGGGCCTACGTCGGGCGCGACCTCGGATGACTGCCGGGTCCCTGGGACCGGATCCCGGAGTCGGCAGTTCCTGTTCGACCGGGGTGGGTTCAGGAGGACTGGGGGCTGAACGCCCTGCAGTGTCCCTCATTCCCTGCGGAGGAGACTCATCTTCGCTCCCGAGCGCTAATGCCTCCAGATCTACAAACGCCGGGACCCGTGACATTTCTGGGTCGCTGCGAGAGCGCCGCGCTCTTCTCACCAAAGGAGTGCCGCTTGACTGCGGCTCGGGGGAGGTTTGCGGTTCGGGCGACGCCTCAACACCAGCCGCGGCTTGAGAGGGCCCCCCTTCTTCGAACACCGCCTCTGGACGGCTGCTGGCAGAGGGCGCACTTGGCCCCGGGACTTCTCCTTGAAGCAGCGCAGGGGGCAATGCTGACCTCTTGTTATATCCCCGGTACCTCGGCTCGTAGCCCAGTAGCGCCCAGGCAGATCTGTTGTTGAAGTCGGTGCACCTCCTGATAGCCTGGTACCACTCTTCGTTCTTTCTCCAGCCCTCCCGCCTAGCTCGTTGCTTCCTTTCGCGAGCAGCTGCAAAATGAACCAGAAGTGTATCAACTCGGCAAGCCCTGAGGCAGAAAACGAAATGAGATACAATAATAAGCAAAGGGGATTACTTGGGACGACCCCGGGATGACGAGGTACTCTATACACCCTATCCTCCTCGGCGCCGAACTCCCAGTTCCCCGAGACGCACACGAGGTCGTCTCCGGCATATTTACTGGAGTCCTCGAGTGCCGTGACGAAGGCCGTGCACCGGGGCCTAACTCGGAGGTAGTAGCCGTCCTCCTTGGATTTGCAAATATCATAGACATCTTCGATGTCATGGACGCCGAGGTCAATACCTAGGCTTCTATTCAGAGCAGCTGTGCCCATAATGACCTTGTAACCGTTAGGCGACAGCTGACACGGACTGAGGGCCCAAGCGCTGAGACAGGCCCTAAGAAGTGAGTGAAGGGGGAACCTAACTCCGCCCTCTACTATGGCAATCAACGGGAAGGGCATCCAGCCCCCCGAGTACGAGCGGAGTGCATAGTCTGCAGGATCCGCTCGTCTGATCAACACGTCTTCCGGTATCTCATATGCCCCCCTAAGCCCATCTATGGCGATGTCGTTTTCTACCCAGTGACTGTAAATCCCCATGTGTGGTTAAGAAAGAGAGAACCTAAAGAAAAAGAAAAGCTCACGCTCGGAAAACGCAACCGGAAAACCCTCAGGTACACGTCGCTGCGATCTGACTTAGCAGCAGAGAAAGGCTTCTGGACTGGTTCTTCGGATGCAGAGGGTGGGTAGAGCAAGACGACAGCAACCTTTTGTATCAGAGGAAACGCCGCTTCGCCTCGAGCGCCGTTCTCGAAATTCGAAACGCTGCACCAGGCGGCTGTACGCTTCCCATGTCCAGCGGCGCAACCGTTCAAATGAGGACACGTGGAATTGTCCGTCTCGCTTCTTCATGATTGACGCGCTACATTTATTGTCCTGAGCGGGAAAAGAAGTTTGGAGAGGCTTAGACGTCAGCTGTCGCCAGCGTGAAATCTATAACTGCAGCAGCACCTTCGTAGCTTCCGTCTCCGCTGAGTTCGGGATCCCGGGATCCCAGAGGAGCCGCAAGCTAGGGGGCTATTGTGTGAGGAGATTCCTAATCGTCCCCAAATTGTTTTACTAATGGCTTAATCTTCGGTCCGGCTGAGCGCGTCCCGGCCGCGGTAGTGGAGCGCCCGCCGGGGTGCGGTTGATGGTCTCGGTCCGGTTGAAGCCGTCCTCCGCTAAGCCCGGTTCCAACACGCATCCCGGCTGCAAGACTGCCAGCCGAGGTGCGTGTTTAAAATATCTCCTGCCTCCAGGCGCACAGTGACAAGACAGACGTCATCCTGGCCGTCCAACCCTCTGACAGGGCAGCATCCAACGGTCACACCCCCATCGGGGGAGGCCCAAGAAAGGATCCAGTGAGATCTTCGCCTGCCATCGAGTCCAATCCGATCAGGCCCAATATGACTGGCATTTAATGCTGTGCGGGCTGATCGGACTGGCAATAAATGCGATGTGGGCTGTGATGGACTTCCATTTATTATTTTGTGAGCTGATGATCTCAGCAGCCAGATCATCAAGCCCATGACAAAGTCTCCGGTAACACTCATATATAAAGGGGAGATAGCATCTGAACAAGGTACGCATGATAATATACACATACATCCTATCTCTCTTCTTCTCCATCCAAGACCCAGTATTCATACTAACTGAGGCATCGGAGAGCCCTGTGCTGCCACGGCCAGGGTCCTTTGACCTTCTCTCTCTTCCTTGGATTGATTTTTTAATCAAATTTGAGTGAGAGCTCCCAACAGTCTGCAAGCCTCAATAGAACTCCATTATTGTTTAAGCAACTCAAGTTGATTTCCTAACATCCTTAGCGAAACTACTTCCCACAGGAGCAAAAGTTCAGCTGAAATGAGTCCTGATGCATCCCATTGGAGTTTCAAACTCTCTAACTACGATGCTCATATATGACATGGATATGGTAAGAACACATCATCCATGGAGAGACACAAATATTACACATAAAACGTACTTGATATAGTGCCCATTTTGAAGTAGCTGGAGTATCGCCCTTAGCAAACATATTTTTTAACATACAAAAGTTGAGTGTTGACCCATTCACAACTACATTCTTTTGTTTCTTTTTTTTAACCAGTTAAGGCGGTTGGGACCCAAGAGAGAGTCCGCGCGCACACGCACACAGAAAAGCAGCCCTCACCTTTTCATTTACAACTACATTCAGAAGCATCAAAGGTTGTAGGTTTATATTCATCTATCATTCTCTCCTATTTTTTTCATGGCTACCCTGATCCTTCTTGTGGACTGACCTCTAATTAAACAGGTCCCTGACTGAAGCCAATGGACAGAGAAACTATGCTGTACAGATGTTCGTAAAATACATTAAACAAAACACCAAAAAGAATTTTTCAGAAAACTGGGTTGGTTCCCACTTTAGTGTGTGGGGCACCAATCAAATACTTGGCCCCAACATAGAAGATGGCAACATACTTTCCACTACAATGTATTTTCTCACCTATGGGACCATAATTTTCAGCCAAACAATCCACCAACACACCATTTCTCAGAAATTTCTTTTGCAGTTTACATACTCACATACCTACTATAAATAGGCGGTTCCATCCCTTCTCTTCTAAAGCAAACCATTCTATCTTATGCTAATTTAGAGATCTACACATTAGGTTTTGAAGAGCTTATACATGGAAAAAATTGGCTTTCTTGAAGTTACTAGTGGCTCTTGCACTGTTTGCTGCTTCCTTTTCTTTTGTAGTATAGGGCAGAGCTGGTAGGAAAGACTGCTTGCTTGGGTGTGGATTTGGGTGGTGGGTTGGGTGCAACAGCAGGCATTGGCTTAGAGAGGTGGTAGTGGATCTGGGTCTGGGTCGGGGGCTGGTAGGACTCTGGCTCGGGTTCTAGATCTGGGTCCGTTTTGCCTTCTACTTCAGGCACAGGCTCGGGCTCGGGCTCAGGTTCTGAAGCGGGCTCGTATGCTGGGTCTGGTGCAGGGTGAGGGTCAGGCCATGGATAGGAAGATGGATCTGGCTCTAAGTCAGGAAAAGACTATGGGTCTGTCTCAGGAAATGGTGAGGGGCCCAGATCCAAGTCCAGTTCAGGATATGGAGAAGGGTATGAGGATGGTGAGGGTCATGGCAATTGAGCTATGTTTGTAATAAGCTTGATTGGTACCATTCAGAGTATAAATGAAAGAAGTAGTGTGCTTAATTATTGGTAGATGCTTCCAAACCCAAGTTCTGATAGGAAAATTCGGAACCGGACCCACCTAGAGGATTAGAATTTAGTTTCAAATTCGATTTTAATTTTTCTTTATTTTTCATTTCTCTTAAAATAAGCATATCATTCAACTTATAACAATGCATCAAGTTTACTACCTCTAATATTATTACATTAAAATGTAAAAAATTATTTAATTTTGAGGTATAATTTTCAATATCAAAGATTCATCGGGTCCTGGGTCCACGGGTCAGAAACCGGACCCGTTTATCAATCGAAACCTAAATTGGGATCCGGATCCAGACCCGTTTATGAATCAGAACCTAAGATAGGTTCCAAACCCAATTTTTTACTAACCGGATAATAGAAGAATCGGATGCCCGATTGCAATCCTACATGTAGGGTTGTAAATTGGTCGGTTCCGATCCGGGTCCATGGTGGATCTGGAACCGGACCCATTAAGGAGAAGGTGGAACCGGATGCGGACTTGGAACCGTTTCGGAACCGGTTTTTTTTTTTTTTCTCCGGAACCTGAACCAAAACTATATTTGAAATGGGTCTGCATCTGTGTTCGGGTCTAAGTAAAAAATGATATTAAAAAATAATAATTTTTAGGAGAAATTTTCGACATTAAAGTAATATGTCGAGTATCGGGTCCACGGGTCCAAACCAGGATAGAACCGGATGCGGAACCATTTATTTATCAGGGCCTAAATAAAAAAACGAGAGCCGATTTTTAGCGGGTCGAGACGGCCAGGTAATGGGAGAATCGGGACCATTTACATCTTATCTACGTGCATCTATTTCCAGGGCAGCCTCCAATTATACTATATTAAGCCAAAGAGGTTTTCAATCTAATTTTGACATTCTCTTCTGATTTTGACGGTCAGTTATTCCCTCATCCTTTATCTCTTGTAACTGCCCATTTTTTATCCTATGCAACACTAATCATCTCATATAACTACCCATTTCTCACTATCCATGGAACTACCTACGTCTCTTCCCATTTTTCCTTTTTAGTTTTTGCAAAAGTTACTTTCTAATCACATCACTTATTCCCATTTCTATATATTTTTCTATTTTTTTTACTTCATTTTTCCCTCTTTTTTTTCTATTTTACCTCTGTTAATTGTAGGTAAAGTCATAGATATTCTTTTTTTTTTTTCAAAAAATTTACT